>WAAB01001936.1:37730-106472 GCA_013389865.1 Piaya cayana
GCTGAGGGGAGACCTTAATTGCTCTCTGTAACTACCTTAAAGGAGGTTGTAGAAAGGAGGGTGCTGGCCTCTTCTCTCAAGTGATAGGAAACAGGACAAGAGTTAATGGCCTCAAGCTCCACCAGGGGAGGTTCAGGCTGGAGATTAGGAAAAAAATTTTCACAGAAAGGGTAATTGGGCACTGGAATAGGCTGCCCAGGGAGGTGGTTGACTAGCCTTCCTTGGAGGTGCTTAAGGCACGGGTGGACAAGGTGCTAAGGGGCCTGGTTTGGTGATTGATAGGAATGTTTGGACTCAATGATCTGGTGGGTCTCTTCCAACCTGGTTATTCTATGATTCTATATTAGCAGGGAGACAGTTTTGTGCCAGAACCACAGCTTCCTGTAGATTCCACTTTCTTGCTTACCTATCTTTAATAATGAATGACTAGAATATAGTCAGATACATAAAGCTGCCAGACATTCCAATGGTAATTCTAAAAGCTAGTATGCTTTACCATTCTTTCAGTCTCTACCTGAAGAGTTTAAGTGGCTTATTATCACACCTCACTTAAAATTATGCATCTGTCATAAATAATATGCCCATACTACATTTTTGCCCCATTTCAGTAGATTAACATTACGATGGTTGTATTTCGCTACTACATTGCCTCTTGATCTGAGAATTCCCAAATCTGGTAGGCTGAATGCAGCTTCTCCCTCCCACAGCAGAAGACAGTCTGTCAACTCTCACATGAACAAAACCTACCAGTAACTGCCAGTAATGCATTTGTCTGACCACTGCCTATACTAGACAGCACTCTCGATCACTTCATTCACTCCTTTCATATCAAAATAAATGCCAAACAACTTCAGAGGTAACAAAATAGCCTTAGCAAGAGCCCAGAGCCAGGCTTGAACTTGGCTACCAACATCAAAGGGGTTATTTAAATTTCTTAACCCCTACAGACATCAAGTCAGTTGTTTTTATTTGGAGAAAGACTGTTTGCATAGCTTAAATGTAATTTCTCTACTTAAAATGTAAGCCTTGGTGCAAGGAGTTTGATGTTTGACACTATGTACGCTATCAAGCACCACACGCATGCTTGGTCAATAATGGTTTTATCACATAAAAGAGTACAAAATATTGATTCAGGTTTGGATTAGTGAATAGAAGCAGCATCTAACGTTTTTCTGCAGCCGCTAGCAACTCTTTTCCACAACTGTACACGGCATCTTAGCTCAACCAGGTAATTCAAGAGAATCCCTACAGAAAGTTTACCTGCGATGTATTTTACATACCCTGGCCACAATCTCCAGCATCAAATCCGCAAGAGAGGACATTGCAGGCCTGATCACAGAATTTGTCTGCTAGCCAGGAGTTAGCACAGCCTTGGTTACAGTATGAAACTCCACTTATTCCTGCACCAAACTGCCACGGTGGTCCATTCCCAATACCTCCAACTGCACCTCCACCAGCCACATAGCGACTACCCCCACTGTTACCTACAAGGAGAGAAAAGAAAAACAAAAAAAACCGGTCATTTGAAATTCTTATTTCTAAGGAAATGTACATTTTAAGCCAGCATTAAAGCTAGACAGAATAGTCTTATTCATCACCAGCTAAATTAAAATGGGGCAAATGTTAACTAGATCTCCGTGAGTTAGTATAACGACTGAGAGCCTGCACAATCTCACTGTAGAAGTTTAGGAACCAACTTAAAATTGCAATAAAAATTCCAACATATTTTGTCTTAACTTCAAAAAGACAGGCAGAAAACAGACTTATTATTTCTCATGCTTGCAGCCTTTTACAGACCCCACTTCCTCAATCCAGATGTACAAATTCATTTTCCTACCCTGCAATCCTGAAAAATTCAATCTAGTAACAAATGGCACAGCTTTCCAGTCCTGTTACATGGATTCAAAGTCCAAATAATATGTAATATCTATATCATACAATTATATGTAATAATTTGAATTCCAAAACCCTTCTTTTCAGTTAGTTAATTTAGTACCCAAAGGTAGATTATCCTATGCCCTACTACTTGCTGTCATTTTCCATAGCAATGTGCAGTTTGCAGGAAATAAGCTTTTCATCTGTAAGCTAATACCTTTATTATTAAAGGAGGCAAATTTTGCAGTTATAGAAGAATGACAAATTATAAAATTATTCTTATAAGAAAACGCACACAATTCATTTTTCTAAATTTTACATTGCTGTCTTACCAATGCAATCACCTCCATCCCAATCACATGCTGAGTTATTACAGGCTTTATCACAGTAACCATCTTTAATCCATGAACCAGGGCATCCCTCAGCACAGTTTGGCACAGGCCAAGTCAGGTAAACCTGGAACAATGTTACAGTCTTGAGACAAGGACAGGCAAATAGATGTCAACTGAGCTTCTTTATTGAAGTACAGCAACTTGAAATAATGCCTCCCTGTGCATAGTGCCTTAAGTATTCATAAAGCTTTACAAACACCATTTAAACTCTATCACCTGTGAAGTATATGTTATCCCTTTCAAACAGAAGTAAGAATTAAAGAATTCCCAAGGCTGTATAGCAAGGCAGTAATGGTCAGAAATAGAAAGCAGGACTTCCCAAATCTACTTCCACAAACCACATTCCAATGAAAATTAGTATTTTATCAGATAAGAAAAAAGAACTTGAACTCTAAAATAGCTCTGCAGTTCACTTGTTCTCCTGACTCAAAATGTTTCATTACTAACTAGCCATGAGATTAGCTGCACAAGTTGAACGTAATTCCCAAAATCTCCCTGGGTGGAGCTTGAGGCCATTNCCTTCCTGGCCACATGGGCACCCTAGTGGCTCATGTTCGGTCGGCTGTCAACCAACACCCCCAGGTCCCTCTCTTCCAGGCAGCTTTCTAGCCAGACTTCTCCCAGTCTGTAGCTCTGCATAGGGTTGTTGTGCCCCAAGTGCAGGACTCGACATTTGGCCTTGTTAACCCTCATGCTGTTGGTCTCAGCCCAGCAGTCCAGGGGCATCTTAATGGTAAATGCAAATATCAGACCAGTCTGAGTGTCATCTAACCTCAATATTTTCATAGAAAAATTGATTCTATTTTGTTCTGAACATTTGTCACAAAACAAAAAGAATTTATAAGGGTAGGAAGACTGACAGCTGCCAAACATCACATCAGTCTTACCAGTGCTCCAACAGAAAGTGGGGGAATTAAGAGAACAACACTGATAAACTAAAGCATGAATCCTTACGGAAGAACCATTATACCACCAGAAACCTGTGAATGAATACAAATAAAAGCATTTCTGCAACCCAAACACAGCACAAACATTAAAAAAAAGCAGAGTCCTCCCCACCCTGCACCCTTGCTAACAATTGTCTAGTTAAGAATAACGAACCTTTAGGGGTGAAAGGAGGAACAGGGAACAAAGGCAAATTGCCTTATATTTGCTCTCCCTTTCAAAACAGTATTTCTTTTATTTTCGTTATATTGGTATAGAAAAGTTTTATATCTACTTCTACTAAAAAAATCCTTTTATCATGACTTACCTTTTGACCTTTAGAGTGACTGTAAAAATCATCAGGCCAAACATCCTTCCCAAACATAACATCATCATTGAGATAGATAAACTTCTGCGAGAGGCCACTGATACGATGAATGTGACTTTCAATAGCTGGTGAACTGAACGTAGGTAAGTGACTCACATTCTGAAATATTTCCTAAAACAAAAAAGCCCCAACAACCCAAAACAGTTTCAGAAGGCAAATATTATTAACATCTTCCCCTACCCAGCCATAAAAGGTCAGGTACGTCATATATATCTGATACTTAGCTACTCAAAAAAGTTACATTGAGAACAAGAGACTTGTAAGACAAAAAAGGTTAAAATACTTTAGGGGGGAAAAAAATTGCTGTCTCATTTTCCCCCACAAAAAGTTATCTTTGAGTTAGCTGCTTAACTAAGAAACTGCACTTGGTTCAATACAAAGACAGAAACCTCTCTTTTACTGGGTGTGAAGTTTATGTACACATTTATATTTCTCATGCAATACAGGCTAAACGAAACCTTCAGGCAAGTTGAACCTGTTCAGCATTCGAAAAGTCAGGATTCTTCAATCTCCTTCAAGTAACTTCAGAAGCAGACAGTAGCAAAAGTTGAATTAGTAGCTTGCTACCGCTTATGATGCTCAGGGCTCCTATGGCATGTTCAGATACCAAAAGCACTCCTGAATTCGTAATCAGAAGCCACTAGAGTGTTCTTGTTTCAGATATTCAGGAAGCTTAAAGGATTCCCCTTCTCTTTTTATTTAAGGTTTTTAGAAAGCGTAGCTACTTTTTTTTGATGCCATCTTAGTTCCAATAATTGTCACCCATCCTATCTCAACACAAGCTTATGAGGTTATTACTGGTCCTGAAAGACTGCTGATGGATTCAGGTTACATTTTCTTCTCCCTAGGTTTTTTCATAAGTAGTCTTTATATGGATATTAGACATAGGTATACATTAACTGAATATATAGGAGATCTTCATTTAGTCCACCTTTCCAAATACTGAGGTTTCAGCTATCAGCTTAATTGACATAAAAAGACATACTGTAATATGTGTAATAAAACCATGAAGAGGTGGGGAAGAGTCAGTCACTTCTACCTTCCACATAAATGCAGCCTTTAGCTGAAACATAACAACTACATTTCAAAACAAACACAGAACCGTTACTAGTGGCACTTCCATGCTGGTATTTTTGGTTTGGGTTTTGGTGGGGTTTGTTCTTTGGCTTTTACCTGATGTGTCACTATGGTTATCCGAGGATTATCCAGGTTAAGCCAGGAAGGAATCTGCCCATTAGTGACAATGAAAATATGTCGTACCCAAGGGGCATGCCTCTCTATTGATCTTAATGAGTATCTCAGCTCTTCATTATCTTCAAAACGGCTGGCAGAAATATCTTCATCCTGTTTAGACTATAAAAAGAAAAATAATTTCTTAGATTTTAAATAGAACATTCAAGCTCTGATCCAGGCAGGCACAAGTGTGCTTTAGCACATGGATGCATATGCTTTTGAGGACTCAAGACATAAAAAAAACCCCATGTTGATCAAGCACTGTTATACTTATCATTTTCTTCAGAATTATCAAAGTGAACAATGCAGTCTTCTGACATCAATGGCTGACTGCCTGGTATCATTAGGATGGTCTGCAGACCATACTGCAAGATAACAATGCCTTATGCGATCCCAGCTCTTGAAGAAAGAGCCCCAGAAAACACACATCCTCCTGTTTTCCTGAATTATTAGTCTCAATTCTTTCCCGATCTTGATCAAAAGCCAAGTTGCATTTCCAATTCATAACATCACCTTTTAGAAGAGCCCGAAGCCTTCCAAGTTCATTATATCATAAGCCATATATAAATGTCACCTAATATGGACACACCAGAAGTAATATAGCAGCTCTTCAGTTATCTCCTGCTCTTTTATTTCAAAGAACTTAAGCAGGAGAAAATTAACAAAATTGAGGCTAATACTCAATATCAAATAGCTAAGTGTTTCCATATGTAGTTAAAAAGACAGAATTTTAATTAGAAGCTCTTCAGGTTAAGTTAGGTTATGTGACACGGTAACATGTTTCTTTTCCCATTTATTCAAACTTAATGATCTTATCGCAACAGAACAATTAAGACTGTCTAAAAGGAACATTTCCAAAAGAAACATGCCCAACTGAAACAGGAAACTCGAGAAAAAATTTGAAAGATTAACAATTACCATTTTCACCACAGATTCTACACATTGTAGAGAAGTCTCCTTCTTTTCTAATACATACATTAGCACAGGTTACACATTTTCAAAAATGTAAAACATGAAAACATTTCAGCAGCACATGTATCCATTGGCTAGGTACCCATTTACCAAATCATGCATAATTTCGGTATGGAGAAGTATGAAATTTGAGTTTAAGGTTTGTATTGACAAGGAAAAGAACTCCAAAAGCCAGGTTCACAGGATAAAAAAACTGACTGAAAGCTTTAGTAGATGGGGCACATTTACTTCACCCATGCCACTACACATTTAGTATAAAATTAAATTCTAGCAGGACAAAACACCAAGATTTTAGACGCTCTTATCTTGAAATAGATATCTTGTTATTTAATTTCCTTTTGCTAAACCAAAAATCCTTCCTTGTATGAAAAGTACTCAAAGTAAACCACCTTTCCTCACAGGCACCTGTATTTCAGGTCTTCAAAATTTTGGAAAGCAAAGTAATTAGCATTTGCTCAGCATTTTTGATGCTGCAAAGCAAAAACTGTCCAAGAAATAAACCAGAAAGGAGATAATATTTGCTAATAAAGCCCTCTGTCTCCTGCACACAAGAAGGCTGCTTATCTCCCAGTTAAGGCTTTCGGGACTTGACTGCACGCAGCTTTATCAGAACATGTGCATAAGGCTAGATTTTGCACTTAATGGAGAACACAAAAGTTTCAATTAAATGTCACTCTGATCCTTCTTCCTTGATTTCAGAATTCTTGTGATACTTTCTTACAACAAAATAAATATGGCTTCTTAACACTTCAAACTTCTGAAAGAAATCCCACATTCCTTGCCATTGACCAGTCAGCCTCTACTTGCAGTTTTTAAATACTATGACCTTTACATGCTTTAACAGAATCTACATACCTGAGTGACAGAGCTGAGGTCCCATAGTAAATAAGCAGGATTAAGTGTCAGTTCTTTTCCATCTATAGTCATGTTCTTCTTTGCCTGCTTGCTCAGTTCTTGGAAACCCTTAGGGTTATTCAGTTGCAAGAGAGCCACACTGGCCTCTGAATAGAGCTGCAACTATACAAGCAGAGAAAATAATTTCTGGCATGCATCCATAACTCACAGCCACACTCTTCCCTTGCCAATTCCATCTTTTTGTTGCATTTCTTTTACTAGAGTTACTATTAAGAATGACTGATGAATGATGTTTTTAAAGAATTATAATTTTGCAAGAACACAAAAATTAGTAGTAAAATGGGAAATGAAAAACATTTAAAGACCCAGAACATTTCTAGATGCTTCATTTTCATTTTGCAAAGAAAATGTTTCTTCACAGAATGATACAGCAACTGAAAAGTTGTCCACATTATTAGTCCCCCTTGATACACTCTCACTCCCAGTAACGAAATTCATATTTTGTTAATTCATTATATGACTCAATGATACATTTTTCCATCTTAATCAAGCAACACTTTTCTCAGAAAATTAAGGCCATCAATTCACTTGCTGTCAGAAGCGTGAAATTTCCAGAATGGTTTATAGATCAATCTACAGCTCAGAAATCTGAGATACAAAGGGTTCCAAAACTAATCCATGTGGGTCTCCAAGTTCTTAATGACGGTTGCCAATATGCTGCTAAGGTCATTTCTTAGTTGGGGACTGTTTGATCTGTTCGCTGTTTTTATCTCTTGCCACTACTAAGTCTGTGTATCAGATTTCATAATGCAAAAGATAAGAAGGGGTTTGCACTACATGCCCTCTCTTACAGCCAGTACAGCTTACAAACTGCAGGGCACCACAATATTTCACCAGAAATAGCATTTTATTGGGTTATGCTGTATGTTTACTGTATAAAGTAGCATGAGAGAGACAAACAAGCTAAGGGCAGAACCGCACTTTGATTCTCAATACTCACGCATTCAACAGTCAGCTTGAGAATAAATGCAGTTAATCATTAACAATGTTTATTAGATGCTAGGTTTAATTTTTGTTCTTTCATGCAACAGAAGACAAATAAAGCACATCTACGAGATTTTCAGTTGCATAAGACCTGTAAAAGCAATTAAAAACTTTAACACGGTCCTGTCCTAAATCAATAAGACCATAGTTTATTTCGTAATACCCTTAAGTGATCTTTTTCTTTATATTTACTAAATCTGACCCTTTCTGCTCATTTTAAAACAACACTTGTCCCAGAGTTAGCACCCTTTCCCTTAGCAAGACCAGCTGTCCCACTTGTGACATTTTAAAGCTGTTGATGCTTTGACTCATATGCTATTTGAGATCTTTCAGTCTGACTTATCAGGCCTGCCATTAGAAAAATCTGATAAATCTCAGACCTTCCAGGGAATCATCTGAACCTACGGGTGGAAAGGATGGCTTCAGTAGCTAATGGCTGAGGTATAGTTACGGACTGCATCTAGCAGCCTCCAAAAATACCAATATTGAAATGCTACAGATTGCAAAGCTGCCATCAGTGGGTATGTGCTTTATTTAGCAATACAACAGTGTCACACAGTCACTCAGAATCTGTCATTTAAAACATACATATAAAAACAAAAAAAATATTACCATCCTAGAGCTTTGAAAGCATTTAAGAACATTTAGTTTCTCTTCGTTTCCACCAAACTCAACAAAATAGGTACCTGAATTATAGATTCCTAACTAGATATATTACAAACACTTCCACTTTACCCCCACTAACACAGCGTTCAGTTCTAGGATTTTAAATATGTAACAGCCCAGACATAAACAAGCACTGCACTACTCACCATTGGAGTTAAGATAACCCCTACATTCAACAGATTATTTTTTTATTATGTCATAAGCAGAACTATCAATAAAATTAGATTTCAATTAAGTTATCCGGTGAAATAACTAACTAGAGTCTAATAAATTGCAAGCTCTGCTCTAAGCATTTTGTTGCTGATGTGTCCAAAATAGAATTCTCCCCAGGCAGATTTTCTAGTCTGACAGGTATTAACGTCCTCTCAGTGGGGACTCATGTGATTGCCCATTCCCTTGAAACAGTATCTACTGGAGAATATTTTCATCCTGACAAAACAGGTTAGCAGATCGAAAGATACTGTGAAAACAGAATAGAAAAACAAGCAGGCTGATGCACAGAGTCAGCATGATCAGGCAAGCTTCTGCTTCCAACACATGCAGGTGGAAAAGACACCACGCAGACACACACCTAGACCAATACCCCTATGTATTTATATCACATACTTGAATATGAGACAGGAAAACTGCATTCTCTCCACCAGGTAACTTTAAATGCAGTTTCTCTATTGCAGCCAACATGTTCGGTAATGCTTAGATTTGATAGACTAGGAGGCAGGCTGAATGGGCCACACAACTCTGTCCAGAGGTAAACACTTTTACTTCCGTGTTCTCAAGGTAAGAGACTCAAGGGCAGATTTTTTTCTGAGGTGGACTTGGACTCTTAAGCAGTCTTTAAATTATTACATTTATCTTCTTAATGACCAAAGATGATTAAGGAAATTAAGATGCTCCTTTTTTCACACTCCAGTATGGATATTGAAAAAAAAAATCCTATGTCCCCATAACAATGAAGGGCATACAGTATATGTTGTGTTAAAGAGCTAAAAAAAAAAATTATAAAGATGAAACAGTGCTGTCTTTATATACTTATCAAGTTCCTTTTTTAAGGTAGGGAGGGTCATCTCAGAGCCAAAACTAACGCAATGCCCTAGGGTTTGGGTTTTTTCCCCTACAAAGCTTATTACATACGTGTGAACACCCAACACCAACTCCTGAAGCCACCTGTCTGCTCCATCAACGCTGACAAGAGCAGCAGTAAAATCCCAGACACCCTCCACCCTCAAGGCAGTGAGGACAGCAAACACCCAGCATCTCTGTGCCAGCAGGCTCCTATGTAGATTTTCTTCTGGTAGAAAGACAAGGTCATTAAGACTCATTACAACCCTTGGTTTCCAACATAACTTGTCTATATATATGTTTTTATGTGTGCATATGCAGATTAAAGAGGAAACAACCCAAGGAAGGAGATCTGCAAGATATCATTTTTCCCTGGAGCAATCAGGATGTTACATCTTGAAGCAAAGTCACCTTCCTCCAAAAATTCACACTGTTGAATATCAAAATATCACAGTTATAGCACGATAAGCCCCCCCCAACCCCCAAACATCTCAAACAAATCAAATCTCCTTGCCCTTTCAATTCTTCCCTTGCATGGTTTAGAGACTGGTGGGAATGGTCAGACTCGATGATCTGGTGGGTCTCTTCCAACCTGGTGATTCTATGATCACTACCTAGTTTTTAAGTCACAAGCATCTCTTTTAGGCTGAACAATGATAGTTTTCCTTAGAAATATAAGTAACCGGGGAAAGGAAAATTGAAAATTTATTTTCAGTTCTTGTTCTTCAGGTGCAGGTACAATGTAACATCTTTACACCCTTTAGAGGCATAAGTTCAGCACCAGTTCACTCACAATCAGAGTAACACCTCCATCTAGTGGCTTACTAATGCAGTGTTAAAGCATGAAAAACAAAAAGCAGCCAAATACAATTTTCAACCATACCTGCCCTAACACATACACCTTTGAACAACAAAGGTGATCAGCAGACACACTGCCACTTACCTTTCAGATGGAAATAAACTTCCATATCACTACATTACACTGCAGGCCATAAGTACAAAATTACTGTAGTCCATAAAATACATAATCTACCTTGGAAATCGATTAATTATACATTAAAACTTTAAAATTTAAGTCTCAAGTTGAGCTCAGCTGCTTTTTCTCAAAGATTTTTTGAACAAGAAACACCTGGCCAAAATGTCCCCAGAATTTTTAGTCCCA
Organism: Piaya cayana; assembly: GCA_013389865.1. NCBI lineage: Eukaryota > Metazoa > Chordata > Aves > Cuculiformes > Coccyzidae > Piaya > Piaya cayana. The sequence continues at coordinate 48,301 of WAAB01001936.1, forward strand.
TTTGGATTCAGAAGTGATTTCAATCAAACAGTCTAATTAAAGCAGCATTACCAGCAGGCAACACAAACACATCAACAACTACATTTCTCCCCTTCCCACTTTTCTTCCCTTCTAATAGCAGCACTGTTGAAAATTTTTATTTATTTATTTTTTTATTTTTATTTCCAGCGTTGCACTAGGAAACAGGCCCTTACGGCAGGCAGAAATACATTGAGTGTCAAGGGTCGGCTGTGAGACCCAGGTCTAACCTAAACTCAAGTGCAACTTACTTCCTCTCCATCAGGCATCTTACACCAAAGACTTAAGATTCCAGAAGTGATAAAAGCAGAATTGCTGTAAATTTCAGTGGAGATTGTAAAAAACCAAATTTTTTGCTACTTAACTGAAGCATTAACCTAGCAACTCTCTCCTTGGTAAGAAGAAAACTACACTTGGTTATGTTGACCATAACTGCCAACCTACAACTTCCACTGAACAAAAAAACAATTCAGAGCTAAAATCATAGTAAATGCTTCTACAGAAACAACCTCACCCGCACTTCATCGGTAAAGACTTTTATCCTTGCAACTAAAACATTTCCTATATACATATCTTCCATTATAGGTACAAAACAGAAATATTGCTGCTATCAAGAGCAGAGAACCAGTTGGGGAAGAATCCATTGTTATGACCACAAAGGGTAAAATAATCCACTAGGAAAAAAACACAGCCAGCCGTGATAACTGGATGGAGAAAATGCAGAATGCTGTGGAAACCTGACAAAAATTGGTTTTATACAGAGATGTGTCTAAGCAAATTGAAGAAGATGAGCTGTTGGGAATAGATAATGAACTGACCACAGGGCTAATGTTTACAAAAAGATAAGAACACATCAAGTAAAAGAGAACCAGGACAAAGATTTGTGATCAACTGGATGATGACTGATGACAAAGAGAAAAACACGACCAAGACTGAGAAAGGAAAAAATAATGCAGAAAGATATTAGGCATGGGATGTTGCTTCCACAAAAGCAGTATATTTTAAACACCCCAAACATGCAGCCTTTCTGTTCGTCTGGGCAGCAAGGCAAAACCAGAGAAACAACAGCATTTTTAAGATGTGCTAAAGAGTTAAACAGGTGATCAGCATGGATACAGACAGCAGATTAGCCATCCGCTTAGATATGAGTAGCAGAACTGAAACACAAAGCAAATTCATTCATCATGTTTCTTGCTGGACTAATATGACTAGGAGATCCTACTGGAATGGCAAAAGAGATGATCAAAAGGATCATCCAAGGAAAAGGAGAAAAGACAACTGCAATCAAAAAATTAAGATCCATGCAGAATCACTCCATAAGACTTAAGACCACGGATAGAAAAAAGCGCGCAGATGTCTCAAGAGTAATTAGGAGAAACCTGGCTAGTACATTCTTCCAAGGTGTCCACAAAATTGGAAGGCCTCTATTACAAGCAATAAAAGACAGACACTTGTCCAACAATAAGGTCTGTGGCTTGACGCACTGACAGAAGAAATCCCAGAGAGAATTATGACCTCCATGCTAGAATCAAAAATCCACACAGAATATTAAGGAGAAAGCATCAACACTGACCACCGACTTGAAGAACAGTTGGATAAGAGAGAGAGAAATAGTCACAACTAATGAAGCGTGAAAGTGTCCAGGGACAGATGGGCAACAAGGAAGAAAACAAAATCAGAAAAAAACCGCCCACAACAACAGGTATTCTTATACTAAAAGACTTATTTGTTAGTGGCAAAAAGGACCTTAGAGGGAAGAAGAGATGGTAGAGTATTGAGGATGAAAAGATACTGAAGGGTCCAAGAAAGACACATAAAAGTTACTCTGACAAAGGAACCCCAAGTCTTAACGACACAAGGCACTAGACTTCAAAAAAATAAAAATATTAGGGTACTATGGATAAAAGAAATTATTTCACCATTTTTTTTAAAGGGCATAAAGCAACAGCTCCTTAGAGACAGAGAATGAGATTCCATGTATTGTTTGTAGGGGGAACATTCCTCAGAACTACATTACCCAGACAGCTTATTCTGTTCTAGTATATATATGTATACACCTGAGAGCATTGACTAGGATGGTGCTCCAATATATTCCCAAATGTGGAAGCATAGATTTATTTTTCACCAAATAATCTCTGAACTGATACAGGTAGTATTATTTCAGATACCAACTTAGTAATTAATGAGACCATTACAGAAGAGTTGCTCCTGGCAAAGAATCCTCAGTCAAGAAAACATAAGGTAATTGATTTTAAATTAAAACATAAAAATATAATTAAGTAATATCCCGCTGCTAAATTTCTTGAATGCTAAAGGGCAAGTTTAACAAATGCAAAGAGCTAGTAATTGAAGTCAAATGTATTCTGAGCTAAGCTCCACTAAGTCAAATGTGTTAAAACAACCAGGAATCTGTAATGTAACCTGCAGTAAGAAACTAGAAAAGGGTCCAAAGCCATACGGAAGAATGTGCACTCAAAGAAGATTCTTCACATGGCTCAAAGTCAGGAAGCACTTAACCAACAATGTTCCTCATGCAAACTTGAAACGAAGAACGCAACAACTCAGACAGCAAAACAGAAGTACCTACTGCAACTGGTTAACAATCCCATTTCTCTACAGAAAACACAACTTCTTTAAAGTGATTTAAAGAAACACCCATAGCATGTAAAACAAGCATAGACTGGTAGTTTGATCATACAAATATCCATTACTGTTTAATCAATGTGCCACTAAAAAAGAGAAGGAAGAATACCTTGGTCACGTCAGAGCGTATCTGCCATCACTCAGAGATGATGCAACAGATTGATGACAGCAAGATAATTTTTATGAACAGCTCCAATACACAATACACAGAAGTGGAAGGATGCAAGGGAGGTTATACAGGAACACTGGCAGCACTGTTTGCAATGAGCATATTCTAGCATACAGCAAGTCTCTGATGGTCTGCTGGCCTAGGGTTAGCTACATACTAATTTTTCCACTGTATAAACAATCCTGGTGATGCACAGTTTAAAAAAGTACAAAAGTCAATTGTGTTGAAGGCAGAGAAACCCACACTGGGAGTGGCAGGAGAGGGCTGTCAGAAGGGTCAGAGGAATGAAGAGCCAATGCCGTGACAGAGCACTCCCTAACTTTGTTTTAGTAAGGCTAGGAAAAGTCATAGCCATTCTCTATAAATACATGGCAGATGTAAACAAACATAAAAGAGCTATTGGTATTACCTTTAAGTAACTGTTTAAAAGCTCTCTCTGTTAAGCTGTTTAAAGGAAAAGAGGTAGAGAAGTGTTTACTTGAGAGGTTTCTGCAATTACTGAGATTCTAAGACAGGCTGTTAATACAAGCCAAGACCAGAAGGAAGAAATTGAACGTGACCAGCCCATGAAAGGGGTTGCAGACTAGCAAATATGATGCCTAATAACTTGCAGTCAAAAATGGACGATTGGTCTTCTGAAGGCAACTGTTTGAGTCATTATCTACTACTCTTTGCAACTCAGGAAGAATCACGCAGAAAAATAGATTACAATCAGAAACACCTTAAGTCTCCTAGGTGGTCAAGACTCCATATGTGAGCCATTCAAAAAGGACAATACAACTAAGTTTTCTTGAGACACTTACCAGTTTTACTTTAGAAGCTAGGCTCTCTGGTAGTTTTGTTCGTAGCTGATTTGTTTCCTTGAATGTAGCTGGAAATCCACTAAGGAAGGCCAAGTCTTGCATTAATACTAGACCTGGAACTTCTTTGTCTGTAGTCTAAAATACAAGAAAGTGGATATAAAGACTTTTTGAAACTTATAGTAATTCACATTTAGCTGTAAATCCTTCATCAGGTGACAGATCTATTAGTGTTTATTTTGTCACTTAACACAAACTTCAAAATTGAAATAGGCATTATTTTGAAAGCTTTCACTTCTTACTGCATATAAGTTATGGAAAAACAATAGTACAGAAACATTTTCTCAAAAGGTTTAACATATACAAAAGCTAATTACAAATACATACCAAATAACCCCTCCATACTATCTGTTTGCTGTTGTCTCTTAACATTCCAGAATGGGCAGCTTCAACTAGAATACATAAAATGCATTGCAAATCAAAAACTGAAAGTCACTTCTGTATTTTGTGGTAGCTAACAAATACTTCTGCAAATTTAAAATATATAGATACTTAATGGTGTGAAGAGTTGTCTTTATAACTGGTAAATAATTCTTAGTAGCAAAATAAAGACCAGAAGTTGGGTTCACTGGTGGCAGAGGTTGGGCATTGTATATTAAACAAAATAAGGCCACACCTGCTCCAAGATCCCACTTACGCATGCTGAGCACATGGATAATTTTGTTTCAAGGTACACAATCCTTTGAGCAAAGGCACAACTCATTGCACAACATTCAAACTAGAACTCACAGCAATTAAAAGAGGATTTCTAAAACTAATCTTCTTCTGCCTGAACCTCAGTGTTCTGAGATTATCAGTGCAACATAGATATTCAGATATCAAGCCTGTTTTGCAAGAGTCTTTTAAAGCATGGAGCTCTAATCATCTGTAATCAGTGTCTGGGAGGTAAGCAAACAGTATAATTAATGTCATCATTTAGAGAAAGAGACTGAGGGCAAGAGAAGCTGAATGACTTGCTAAAGTCAAACAGAAAATTAGTGGCAGTCAATATTGGAAGGGAAAAAAATTAATTCACAGCAGCTTTCTAAAAAGCTTCCTCTAGAAATGGCTGGAATTTGATAAACAGGTTCTTACCATCCTTAGGGCTATCAAAAACAATTACTGTCACGTTGGTAGAAGGATTTTTTGGTTTTGCTACAAAGAACATATTGTTAGCAGCTTGTAAAGCAGGATGAATGGAGAGCAAGTCTTTCAGTGTGACATTGGAAGGCAGCGCAGGATCCAGAACAAGCATTGGCACTTTGATGCAGTGTGTCAGCAAACACTCCAGTTGCTTCTCACTACAGCAAAATACCAAAAGTATATTTAACATTAGTGGAAGGTTTAAGACCAAAAAAATCAACATTAAATGCAACAAGAGGTGTTTTTGTAAAATCTGATCAATTACTTCTAACATCTGCTGGGACTGGGAGAAATTACTAAGAGCATACTTATTTGCTACATAAGGTGATTATCTGACTGTTAACAGTTCAGTTCATTCCCACAACTGTTTTTTTTCAAAAGTTTCCAAGATTTCAAAGTCTGCCCACACAGGAACTCTTAACAAAGATCTCCAAGTAGCAGCACAACCGCGCCAAATGAAGAATGGGACAAAGCCAGCCCTGCAACTCCCTGGCAGCAGAGGCACAAGAGGTTTGGACCCTCCACAGACAACTCTTTGCAGCGTCATGTACACAAATGGCAGATGAAAGCAACGCTGAAAAAAATCTTATGCTTTTGAATTATAAAACTCCAGGTACACAGGTACTGAAATTCCACACTCAGAACAGGAACTATGCTGAACTAGTGACAAGGATATGCTTTCTGAAACCATCATACTTTAAGAAGCTTGTTCATACACATCATAATAATATTACTTTTATTCAACACATATATATATATATATTACCATGCTGTCAACTTTTCCTAAGTGACACAGAAGTGAAGCATGCATATGCTACAGAAAAACCAAACAACCTTCCTAACCAGCATCTGATGTCATTTAACAATGAGTAGGATATCATTTATTCCAATTTATGCCCCAAAACACAAAAACTCACCTCTTCTTTGTTGGTTCTGTTGCATTCTTTCCAAGGATTTCCCTATTACAAAATTAAAACAACTACATTCAATAACACTGAGTTGACAGCAAGGACTTTAATGTAATTTCAGATTGTTAATTGAGTTAGGAACACGTTGTGAAAGCACTGATAAACCAGTTATAAAACTGCCAAGGCCTCAACACTGGCATTGCCAAGACAAGCACAGGTTCATACGCATGCCCCCCGCTCTTTACGTTCATGTAGTGTAGGTGAAAAATTCTTGGTTGTGCTGACAGCTGCGGAATTGTTTTTGTTAATAGGATTTTCAGGCTTTAGTATTAGATTACTTCACAAAACTTATGCTGATATGAAGAACACTATGAAGAAACCAGGACAGAGTGACCTAAAACTAGGCTGACTTGATTGTTGGGTCTAACATACATATTGTGCATTTGCCATGTATTCATAGAAGCTAATGAAAATTAATATAAGTTAGTGCAGGGATGATACTAAATAATAATCATATTAATATCAGCAGGTACCCTTCAACACACACCAACAGAAAGAGCACCACCATCTATGAAGCTACACTCTCCCACTGAAAAATAAAGCAGAAGTACCATGACTAGCTCAGTTCAGGAGTATCAACATGTAAGTTGCAGCTTACCAAGTTTTGCTACACAATACAAAATATACACTTATTAGCAAAGATTTACAGTATCCCTGCCTTTGTCTTCTTTAGTTACCTTGATGCCATGAAACAGCACTTTTTGTAACAGTGTTAAGTGACTTCAAAGTATGCGGAAAAAGTTATGTACAAGGGAGAGAATAAGGTGCCCCTGTAGATAATGAATACGGCATGGACATGGGTCTTAATCATAACAGTGACACCAACTTTCCAAACCAGCATCATGGAAAAAAACTACATGTGTTTTTCCCTTTGAAGAATGGGAATTGCAGCATGAGTGATGACAAAGCTAAACCCACTAATATTAGCTCGATGATCTACTAGGAAAAGATTAATATATATTTGAAAGCTTTTCAGAACAGAGACCATGTGTACGTTTAAGATGTTTAAACTTAATACATTTAAAGTTCTACTAATTGTAGAACTACTTTCATTGTTTAGGTAGCAAAACATGAATAAACTATTTTCCTCTTTCTCAGTTTCAGTGTTTGGGAGACTACAAATCTAAAAAGAATATAAACTTATGTTTCTTAAAGAAATTAATTTTAAGAAACAAAAGTTCTTAAAGAAGCATACGCTTAAGATTTTATTAAGCCCCCTATAAAAAGAAAAACTGGAGGGAGTGAGGAGGAAGAATGAGGTGAAGAGCAGTTATACATCTGAGATAGTTTTTTTAATTATTATTATTATACAAACTGAGTACAGAAATTGATACAAAATTACAGACAAAAAGCAGAGTTTTCTGCATGGCATTTTACAAAATAATGACAGAAGAGCCTTAGTTACCTTAAATTACTATGCTTTGTATCTTAAACAGTATTCTGATTTGACAGTACTTCACAACTCAATGTACAACCAAAACGAGGTTTTGAGAATAATCAGATGAAAAGGGGAAAAACGTGCTTTGAATTTTCATGTTGAGTAACAGGGGAGAAAAACAAAGACAGCTAGTACTACTTAGATCGCTGCTGTTGGCTAAGGGGGAAAAATACAGATTACCTCATTATTTTCTGTTCCTCCTCCATCTGTTCTCTGACCTGTTGCAGTTCTTTGATCAGTTCAACATCTGTGCCATTCACCCAGGTGTACACCACATCAATTGGCATGGGTAAACAAAGCCTACATAATTCAAATGAAAGCTACATAAGCTGTTTAATATTACATTACAAGAGTTCGTGGCAACCTACAATAGCAGAAGCTGTCCAAACAGAAATACTTGGTGTCAGGACTACAAACACGACAAAGCAAAAAGCTTCTCTTTACCTATATACATACACTGTTAATTGTACACTAGCATTCGACAAAACAGCACAGACATAAAACCAAAAAGGACATAAAGTGGCTATAACAGTTCAGTAAGTAAATGAAATCTGAACTTCATGCTCTACATTTCACCGACATTAGCCTATAACCCTTTAAACCCATATAAAACAGTATGAACATCCAGGCATACCCCCTTCACAAAGTACATGAGAAAGGATAGCACGAAGTATAAAGAATTAAACCATACTTGCTATTATTTAATTGTACAGACCCAATGAAGTCTCAGAAGGATCAGGTCTCTATCATTGGAATGTCACTTAAATATTCATAACAGGGCATGTCATAAAGCAATCACTTAAGTAAGGTACATGAATTAAGACTCTGAAGAAAGCACTCAAATTCTTTACTGACACAATTTAATATCCTGGAGCTGTTTCTGAACAGTTAATAGATTTCAAGGCATAACTAAGGCAGAAGAAAAGAAAGGGGGGTTGGTATCTTTTTTCCTATTTGTTTATGACAATCTCCTCTAAAAGGCCCACAGCTTTGTTTCAGCAAGTACTCTAGGCTGCTGCCACAGGTGAACCTCTCAGTCCCAGACAGCTCAGTTGGAATGCCCTAACAATTATCTTCAAAAGTTCCAGAGTCAAGCTATTTGATACCTTCCTAAACTGTAGGTGGTTAAGCAAACACTGAGCATTTCTCTAACGCCAAGATCCATGGGGTCACACAATGAAGTTTCCATACGAAGGTTTTCCCTCTTCACCCACTGCGCCCTTCAAAACAAATTCAATTAGAGACAAAGATTATAGGTATCTCCTCCACTTCCCTTTGACATGCAGACAACTTCCACTCAGCTTCAATTTCTACTGGCTGAGATTCAATAACCGAAGTACAAAATTTAGTAAAAGGGCAATCAGTAGCTGTTCACAGCACAATATACAAACACTTTGTTCTCAATCCATCAGTGTTCCTAACTGAGCTAGGACACTCAGGATAACAGTGGGGCATTCTGAGACAGTCTGAAGATCTAAGCAGCAGCACAGCCTTCCCCAGTAGCACCACCCAGAAAGTCTCTCTCACCTCTGGTATGCAACACTCTGCAGGAGGCTACTCTCTCAACTGGCAAAATAAGTCATCTTACTGAACATAACTACCCTCCTGATCAGTTATTTCACTAATTTCTCAGGAGATGATTCTGGTTCATTAACAGGTGGGACTCAAGGCATGTTTTGAACTAAAACATCCTCCACATAAGTTCCATTTCCTCCAATGAAAGGTCTTCTGGCTCTTCTACATTTGCTGTTGTGGTCACTTAAACTACCAGACCGACAATCCCATGACTGCTACAGCGAGGACAGTGTGTTATAGGTGGAAGCACCCGACTCAACCCAGCTGACTTAAAAACATGCCCAACCTTCAGACTTCTGAGCAAAGTGCAGAGTTTATTTACCCAGGCTTCACCAAAGAAAATAAAATGTCAAAAATGTCTCAGCTGCAACTCTAAGGTATGAGGCAATTTTGATTCCTGTGAAGACTCTCCCCAATTTATTGTTTGCTAAAACTGTGTTTCTATGCAACAGCACATCTAACTATACAATTTGCTGCACTTAATTTTTAGCATTAAAATGATGTCACATACAGCCAAACACTAATAAACTACACAGAGGAAAGGCATTTCTGGTCAGACACTGATATGTCAGCTCTGAATTCACCCTGGCATGGTAAGCTTATTCTTCATTACCAAGCCAAGACAATCTGTCTAAATGGGAATTATGTAACACCTTTCTAAGTAAAAGAATCTATTTCCCAGGTGCTACAGCAAACATGGACTTTGGAAACTTCCTTGGAGACTTGCAGATAATCAGTAAGTTGAGGCTTGGTTTGGATACCCCTTTACATTTTCCTGTTTAAAAAATATACCCATTTTTTGCTTGCAAACCTAATAACATGAATAGGATCCTGCCTGAAGACAAAGCCAGAGCCACCAGCTCTCCCAGATAGGAGATGAGACATACTGCCTCTTCTACATACCAGGAAAGCTGCCAGGAAGCATTTTCCATACTGGTAACATTTGTTTACTTATGAGAGTCATGCTTACACCAGAGATTGCATCTGGAAGACAAAGCCTCAGCAGCCTCTGGATCTCTCCCAAGCTACCATATGGTGATCTTCAGCCTTGCTGACCCTCTTTATAGATGAGCATAAGTCTATTACACCCTTAAGCTCCCCAGTGTAAACCTTCCAGCACTCCTGCCTGTTACATTCCTGTAATTACCCACCAATGGCAACTGAGCTGTTCCATTGCTGTTCACACTCCAGCACCTCTTGGTTGCCTAATTTGTGCATCTTTTCCTCTGCTCAGCCTCACTCGGCACAACCACGACTGATGGTTCTCACTTGCTGTACCATACAGACATACAAACAGTCCGTACATTTTAAAAGTTCCCTCACATTCTGTTTCCATAAATATTTTTGAGTTTTAAGTATGATTTGGCCATGTCCTGGAACAGCAAAACTATACTTCAGCATTTGCCACAATGCACAATTTGCTGGTGGAGAGTATTAAAATAGAGCTCTTGTTCAAGACTCTCATGCATCCAACTCCATTAGCTTGTTTCCTTCTCCTCCTTTTTTTTTCCCCTACCAAAACTAAGTCTTCAAAAAACAAGTTTGGATGAGGTGGCTTGGGAAAAAGCCCCGGAATTTCTACTCCAACTCTCAAGCTCCATAAGAGCCAGGGCAATATAAGTAGGAAGTTTAGCACCTGGTGCGACTGCTTGGCATGTGGCACAGCTGGGATACCAAAGGACATGCAACAGCAGGAAAAAGGAAACTGAAGCAACTGCTAAACTTCAAGACAAAATAAAAAGTCTTCCTTGGTCTGGCAGAGAAGAGCATTCAATAAGTACAATTAACTATGCCAGCAACATCACTGGTTTTGCGTCACTCAAAGAAGTGCTTTTTGAGTTCATAATCATAAGGAGCTTGCCCACCTGCACAAACTTGTAAACTTTTTACACTGAGAAAGACTATAAAAGTGTGTAGGATGTACTGACACCATGCAGCATTCTTTTGCAGAGTTAGCTCACACCAGCTAAAATGTGACAAACTGACCTTATCATTAAAGGAGGCCTTACAGGAAAGCTGGCGACTGCAGTGACAAGACAAGCAGTAACGATTTTAAGATGAAAGAGGAGAAATTTAGATTAGATATTAGGAAGAAATTTTTTATTGTGAGGGTGGTGAGGCACTGGAATAGGTTGTCCAGAGAAGTCACGGATGCCCCACTGCTGCAGGTGTTCAAGGCCAGGTTAGATGGGGCTTTGAGCAACGTGATCTAGTGAAAGGTGTCCCTGCCCACGGCATGGGGGGTTGGATCTGGATGATCTTTAAGGTCCCTTCCAGCACAAACCATCTGGTGATATCTACTGTCCCATGATTCAACAAACCTCAATGCAGATTAAGCATCTGTTTTCAGGGCTTTTTTTTTTTTCTTTCTTTCCAGTTGAGTGTATCAACTCAGTCAGAGTCAGATGGTATCACCTTAGTAGCTGCTTCCACCTACCAATTCACAGTCCACTGACTTCCTGAGCAACAGACCCCATGACTATTCACACACAAATGATGAAACCACAAGAAGTCACGCAGCAGTTTAACACAACTGAAGTAAATGACCCATATGACTCGGTTTCCAACTTGTTCTGAGTGACTTTTCCCAAGCACTCAAGTTTAAAAGGCTTCTTACTAGCTTTGTGACTTCTCTGCTAAATAACGTCTCTCATGAAATGTCACAGAAAATGTAAGTAAATGAAAAATAACTTTTCAAAACACTGAAAGTTAAAATTCTAAGCATACAGGAACAGTACGTATTTTCCATATTAAGATGGGAAAAATATATGTCTTGTCCTCCCTTTATTATTAATATTGCTACTATTTTCATTTTTCATTAGAGACTGGATGAATTAAATGCATTTAAAATGTAAACTGCTGTATGACTAGAGCTTCCAAATATCTTCCAAGCTGGGATATTGGATATTAAGCATTAACTCACAATTTTAAACCCACTAAGTTAAAAAATTGCTGCAGATTTAGAGCCCATACAATACTGTCCTACTCAACAGTATGTTACTTCATCTAGAATATTTGATTTAAATATTTGCAAATTCATTGAACAGTAAAATGTGCAGTACTGTCAACTGCAAGTAAAGCTCACCGATTCTGAAATGATTTGCCAGCAACATTGTCTCTGTATGAATCAAACATAACATGATACTGGTCTCTACTCCACTCCAAGACAACCTGCAAAGGAATAAAAAAAAAGTCAACACTTTCTAAAGTTAGACACTTAAATTTCTCCTTTTGAAATGTTTAATCACAATTCAATTATATTCAAACTAATCTATGCATTAAGGCACAGCTGATCAGGCTTTAATCCAAACTAAGTTATTACACAGAATGAGCAATCAGATGCATATCTTAAGAGCACATTTGATTTAATTTAACTTTGATTTTCCTCTGCAAGAAATGATTTCATGTTTTACGGACACACTTTTTAAGCTACTATTAATTTCAGCTACCTCTCCACCCTGTCTCTTAGCCTTTAAAAATCCAGGAATATTTCCCCAAAGCTGAGAAATAAACCAAATATATTTCAATAGAAGCAGGAAACCCCTACCCCTCGATATAATTTTGCTCATTTTCCTTTCTGTTCTCATACATGACATATATAAGTACACACACCTCTGAAATACAAGCTTTGCAAACTGACTTGGACACAAACTCAAAACACAATAACTCTTTCCCAATACAGGTGATGTCTCACATTGCAGCCAGACTAACCCAAGAGCAAAGTATTTCCTCAGGCTGTGGCCCCTCTTCTATCTCCCTGCATTTCTACCATCCTCCTTTAGTTTGACACAAGTTCAATCCTGCAGAGAGCCATGTGACAGAGCTAAACCAACAGAAAGATGAACCTTCAAAAACCAGAGCACTTGATCATACTCTTAACTCACATGCTGGAGCAAATGAGAAACTCTGGGAACACACAGCTGAAGGCAGAGTTGTCTTCCTTACCGTCAACGTTACTTAGCTAAAACATCAAAGTGTGCTCCAATTTAATGTTCTCTACCAGTTCTCTCCACTCCCTGGCATTTTCATAAATTAGCTAGATGGGAAACCAATCACAAACTGGTTTTTACTTTTGGAAAGCTACAACTTTACATTATGTTTCCATTCTTAGATGTATATATACACACATAAAACAAAGGCACTTAGTCATGCTTCCAATACTAACAAAGCAGCTGACGTGATGGTCAGGAAAAAAAATCAGACTTTTCAACACTAAAAATGCTTAATGTGCTTTGATATAGCACATAAAAAACCTCAAACCCCCCCTGCCGTAAAAAAAACCAACAAAGTAACAAGATAAAAGTAAAAAAAATTAAGGTTCTACTCCAAAATAAACTTGTTATGATATATCTTACAGTTGAAGTCCAACCTTATAAACTACAGTGGTATCTTGTGCTGCTTTAGAGACGAAGGCCTAGTGGCTTATTTTACCTGGATAAGTACACATTTATATGCACTGGAGAGGAAAAAAAAATACCAGGTAAGGATAATACTTAGTTTACACCACTCTTTCTAGATTTAAATTTTACTATTTCTTATTCCTTGTTGTTAAGGAAACTATGAAACACACCATTTCTCTAAGACAGCAATCAAAACCCTAACATAGAAACTACCTCCCTTTTAAGAACAGACACATCTCTACAAAGCAAATAACACTAAAGCAAAATAAAGCCTTCTAGACGGAACCCCGCCATGTGGCTGGTTGACAAGCGCACACACAATATTCCTGCAAAGCTGTAAATAGTCTCTTTGTAAACAAGATCACACACATACAACTTCATTCCCCTTATACAAAGGGCATATGATTTCCCAGGTAAGCATAAAGTCTCCTCCCTTAAACACCAGTCAGGAAGTGTCTTCAAAAGACAAAATTACATTTTTTCATAAGTAAGTCATTACAATCTTCTGCCAAATACGTATGGTTTAATACAACACACACTGAAAGATACCGATGCAGAAGTGTTTGCTATGACTGATAATGAGTAATTGACACATGCTGATCTGCTTCTAGAAGAAACATATAAGTATCTGAGTAAGAATGGAATTTATTAGATGAACAATGTGGCTCTCCAGAAAAAAAAGTTAACAATTCAAGCATTTTCTTTTTGTCTTGGTGCAGCTCTAACAAAAAAGACTCAGGATAGTTCTCTTCAGAAACATACTAGTAAAGAAGTTAAATTCTTCCCAACCCTATACTTTTTTTGACCCTGCAACTGTTTCCTTCTGACGCATTATTTACATTGCTGTAATGCCTGCAGGGTGCTTTGTTTCACATACTGATATTAAAAAACCACTGAGAGAACAAATTAAAAAATGGGAGATGCACCTTCTGTTAAGAGATACTTTATCAGACAGATAATAGCGGTGGCTCTGGCATATTCCAGCGATAAAACATTTCACAAAGCTGAGTGATGCATGGAAAAGGAGCCAAGAAGGGTTCAGAATTAAACCATCCTAAAACTGATGGCTCATCTTATGATTAGGTTACAGCCTTGGCTTAGACCTGGCTACCCTGTACATTTGTGCAGAAAAGCTCCTGAAGCACACTTCATGCGCTGTTATTTCATTGAGCTCAAGTTTTTTTTCTTGAAATCAAGCTAATTTTCACCTTGAGGCTGTGAGGACATCATTACCAACCTCAAATTATTTGTCCCGGCCATTCATTTTTATGCCAGCAACAATACTGATATTAGCATGAATCTACAGAAGCAGATCTAATTTTGCTTACTAGGACGCAAAAACTGGCTCCAAGGGTGGGGGAAAAGCAGAACTGCAAATGGCACTCAGACACTAGGCTCTGATAAGCACTGGTTTTTATTGCTCGACAGTTGCCCACAGACTTAAAACTGTTTGACCTGATAATTACTAGAAAGATTCCTGGTTTCTTTTTTTGAAACAGTCTAATATATTTTTACTAGTTTCTGTCTTGCAGACTCTGCCTTAAAGAAGTATGTTCTATTCCCACTAAAGGTGTCAGAAGATGTCTACTACTGCTCACTCTCACAAGACTACTCATTCCTGAATTCTTAAGCCACCAAAACCATGCCACCTTAAATCATAAAAGAGCAAAATGCATGCAAACCTCTCTTACCATGCTCATTTACCACCACTGGGAAAAAAAATAAAGCTTTTCCTGTATTTCAGTAAGGTCGATCCACAAATGATTGGGGGGTTGATGGTGTTTTGTTTGGGTTCTTTAAACATTCCTCATGACTCTCCTTTTTTCTTAAAGTTTTAAAGTTTAGTCCCACATGAATCTATCAGTTCTTTGCTCACTATATGAACAGGATCTAAGCTTTCCAAATAGCTCTAAAAGGGATGGAAGTGGCAAACTACGATATGGTAGGAAAATAATTCCAAGCAGCAATTGTGGATGACTCTCAGTGAAATCAGCCATAACCTGGACAACTATTTAAGTGTTTTGAAAAAACTTCAACAAAGGAATCCTAACACTGTGTTTACATCCCCATTTTGAAGAAAGGCAAAAAAGCATAGTTTCACAGCACTAAGACATATACACCAATCCAAACTGATAACCACATAAAAACAGATGCCTCAGAGCACTATAAAATTAATTCACTGATGGCTTTCAAGTGTTTCAGGAACTTAAAAACTCTGTAAGACAGCAGGGTTGAAGTACTTTATGCAAAGGAGAGTCCAGATACAGGAAAAAAAAAAAAAAAAAAAGTTGTGATTGCACTGTGCTCCAGAGTTTCAAGATATTAATCTTTATGGCTCTTCATTTTTCTTTCTATCTGACGGGGCCATTAGAATAAAAAAGGGAAGGGAAAAAAAAAGGAATAAAAAAGGAAAAAAATATAACACTTTAGGAATGAGGAAATTCCAGTCTGTTTGCATTTAACACTGCCATTAATTCCTTGAACACTTCCTATGTTCCCAAACACCACACTGAAGCAGGATTGGGGGTTTTTTCCCCTCCAGATTCTTTCACCGATGACTTCCAAAACAAACCGATCAGAAACGAAGGTTTAAAATATACATCTGTCTAGAGCCGTTTCTTCAAAAAGCAGAAGTTAGGGCGCATCACCTGCAAAATCCCAGGCCAGCTGAGTACCAAGCGGGAGCGGTGCCACCACGCAGCCTGTGCTGAGGGGCTGGCAGCTTGGAGAGGCTACGTTTAACTCCTTAAACTCCAGATAAAAAATAAAACTAGAAACTGCACGAGACAAGGGAAAGCCCAGCTCTGGTGGCGCGTGCACGTTTTCCCCCAGCTCCTCCTCCTCAGCCCGGGGTCACCAAGGTGGTGGAAAACGCCGAGCAACCCCAGGGAAGCACCGAACGCCAGCGCCACACGGGAGGGGGCCGGGGCGCAGCCCCGCAGCGCCGTACTGACCTCCCCGAACTGCAGCGCGGAGACGACCACGAGGACGAGCCCGCCGAGGCAGAGGCAGGGCCCGTAGCGGTGCGACAGGCAGGTGTAGGTCTGGCGCTGCAGCAGCTTGAGCAGCATCGCCCCGCGGCGGGGCCCGGCCGCCCCGCGCCCGCCCGGGCGGCTCCCGCGCTCCGCCCCGCCCGCTTCCGGCAGCGCCGCCGCGCCCCCTGCCGGCGGGCGGGCTGAGCGCAGGGAGCCGGGAGGGACGGACCTGGGAGCCCGTCCAGGGCCAGCCCCGTCCAGCCTGGCCCGGAGCGCCTACGGGGATGGGGCAGCAGCGGCTTCCCTAGGCAACCTGTTCCAGTGTCTCACCGCCCTCAGAGTGAAGAAATTCACGGAATCACTAGGTTGGAAAAGACCTCCAGGATCACCGAGTCCAAGTATTCCTATCAACCACAAAACGATGCCCCTCAGCACATCATCCACCGCTCAGCACCTCGTCCACCCGTCTTTGAAACAGCTCCATGGATGGCAACTCACCCACCTCCCTGGGCAGCCTGTGCCAGTGCCCAATGACCCTTTCCCTTCTGTGAAAAATTGTTTTCTGATATACAGCCTGAACCTCCCCTGGCGGAGCTTGAGGCCATTCCTTCTTGTCCTGTCCCCTGTCACTTGGGAGAAGAGACCAGCTCCCTCCTCTCCNAGCCCCCTTCAGGCACTGGAAGATCACTATAAGACCTCCTCGGATCTTTCTTTTCTCCAAGCTGAACAACCCCAACTCTCTCAGGCTGAATCAATGACTGGAGTTAGAAGGGACAGATCTCAGCATCTGCCATCCCCTGCTCTTTTGGAGTATTCCTCTGCCTTCTCAAATGGCCCAATGCCAGAAGGCAGTAAGGGGTAAAACTGTAGGATTCTGTACTTCTTTGACCTCAAGTGCCCAAGGCTTCGAGCTGGGTCACTAGCCTAAAGTTGCACCAAGGGAGGTTTAGATTGGATATTAGGAAAAACATCTGTACCGAAAGAGCGGTGAAGCACTGAAAGATGCTGCCCAGGGAAGTGGTGGAGCCTCCTTCCCTGGAGGTGTTTGAAAAGTGTGTAGATGTAGCACTTTGGGACATAGTTTAGTAGACACAGTGGAGTTGGGCTGAGAGTTGGACTGATTGATCTTAGAGGTCTTTTTCAACATTAATGGCTATGATAATGGTGCGGACCTGCCAGAGTAGGCAGATTGTCCCTTAAATTTCTTGATAAATCATCCAAATGAAGAAATCTGGATCCTGAACTGTGTTTGCAGCAGATGAGGCACCAAATGTGCCACATCCTATGCATCTGCAGTGCTTTGCTGACAATGCTCCCCCAGACCTTTGAAAACCGGGAACAAAAAATCACACGTTTCATTTCATTGTTATGATCATACTCATGAGTCTTCCCTCATTACCTGTAGAATAAAATTTAAACGTTCTGGTGTATAATGTCCTAGGTGATCTCCTTGATACTACTTACCCACAAGACAATTTTTGTGCACATGTAATCACTACTCCAGCTGTGTTCAGCGGAGCTGCAGAGTACTGTCATGATTCCTGATATGCTGCAAAGATAATTTGCTTTCCTTATCTAAGAAGGATTGGAAGGACTCTTGGTTATTATAAGGACAGAGTAGAGCTACATCCTGAGATTTCATTAAAGCACTTCCATGCACGTGAAGTGCGGGGGTAGGTTCATGAACAGGAAAGCACTAAGCCAGAAGAAAGTTATTCATGGAGTTCTTCAAGAACAGTTCTTGAGGCAAAAAACATGATAACAAGAAAGTAATTGTAGGTCACTAGCTGACAGCAGAGACTGTAAATCCTTAATCTGCATCAGTTTGATTTCTGCCATGGGATTCAGATGTCCACATAGGGCATTGCTGGTATCACCACTGTCAAAAGTTTTATCAGGCAGGAGTACGTCTGGTTACCAAAGCAAAATAAAGTGGCATCGTAGGCCCTCATGAGGCCAAGGATGGTAGCACCTCCATCTGTTATTCCTTTATCCCTGCATTGAAAGCTTGTCTTCCACATATTGCTTACAAATGGATGCAGTAACTTTTCTGAGTAACAAACATCACCTACGTGTTCTTGGTTTTACCCCTGTAAAGAAACAATCTCTGACCATTTCCAGAGGTTTGTCCTAGTATATTGACATATTTTTTCTGTGAGAGGACTGCACCTGATGGTGCTTCTTTAAGAAGTGTCCAAGAACGTATGGCTTTTGGCACATCTCTCCCAGTCCACTGAGACCTACTCCTATTTACTTTTTTTTGGTGTTGCAATGTTTTCTTCCTTTCTTCATGGGCTCTAGAACAGGATGGCAATTTCACTAGGGGCTACCATCAGAGTCTCAAGAGTCTAACACACACTGCTATGCTCTGCCTTCTTATGTGTTATCAACAGGATTATACTTATTTGGCCTTTCATGATAACAAAGCCCTACAGTTTCGGTATGCAAACACCTCTAGCTAAGCTTTAATCACAGCGAACACTTTCTCCTAACGTGCAGTCTTATTCCTTCATACATTCTCAGCAATGTGCCAAAGTACTACCCTGGAGGAATATAATCTTAGTTGTTTTCTGGTACTTCCCTCACCTGCACCTCCTGTTCAGGCGCTGCACTATTATTATTGAGCTATTACTACTGAATGGGAACATTTCTTTATTGCTGCCCACAGCACCATGGCTGCAGTACTAACGATGGCCTGGTATTCCTAATCCACATACTGAGGTTTCCATTGAGAACTGAGGTATAGCATTTATGCAGATTATGAAAAAAAAACATTAGTTCTGGTCAAAAATACAGCATAAATGCAGATGCAGATGCAGTGTCAGGGGACAGGACAAGAGGAAATGGCCTCAAGCTCTGCCAGGGGAGATTTAGGCTGAACATTAGGAAAAAAAATTTCATGGAAATGGTCATTGGGCACTGGAACAGGTTGCCCAGAGATGTGGTTGATTCACCTTCCCTGGAGGTCTTTAAGGCACGGGTAGATGAGGTCCTGAGAGACATGGTTTAGTGTTTGATAGGAATGATTGGACTCGATGATCCGATGGGTCTCTTCCAACCTGATGATTCTATGAAATTCCTATTGATTTTAGTGCAATCTAGACACCTTCCTATAAGCCTGTTGTATAATTACTCTTGTGCATCTGGTCCAAACTGTCTCTTTTCAGTAACATTTAAGAAAATAAAGTTATGAACACAGTTTTGTTAGTGTAAATATAATCCTCCTAAGTTGTATTTGGTTGTCAGCACCTACCATTGAAAGTTCATCTCTATATTATGCAAAAATGGCATGTGCAATTTTCTAGTATATCTTTGTCCTGTTTAGCAGAAGATGAATAATAGTGAAGGTTTGCCAGTGAGGACTTCAGAGCAGGTTGCATGACCTTTTGGTAAGAAACACATGAGTTGGTAGCCTACAGCAAAAGCTGTGTTGCTAGATCTTCACAACTAACATGATCTGTAGCAACTGTAGCTGAGTTGGAGCATGACAGTTGAGCAGCTGGGCTGTTCTTCCGTGCAGCTCTGACCCAATTCTTCCCTACCATAAGCTGTCAAAGGTTTCTCTGCTACCCTTGCAAGTTCTTATTCTATATAAACATACTCTTTAGGACCAGCTCCTCTAAGAATTTGTGTATCTTCTGTGCACCTAGGAGCCAACAGAGACTTTGTAGAGGGCTAGGCCCTAAACAGCAGTCGAAACAGGCTGGTGTGCTTGTCAGGATTTTGAAGAGTTGCATTAGAACTTTCTGTGGAAAGAAAATTGGTGGCAATTGGGCCTTCTAGGACTCCTTTCACCACCTCTCCACCTCCCATAAATCTATATCTGAATGCTAATATCTATGTGTCTGCAATTTAAAGCAGTAGCCTTAGGTATCAGTGAATCTGGTAGCACCACTATCCCTCAAATACAGCAATTAAATCACCTTAGTCATTCAGAACATAAAAGAGTAAAAAACAGTGACCGAGCAGTATTCTATCCTTCAAAAAATCATCTCATTTTGATTAACCATTTGTAGAGATATTAGCTTCTGATAAGACTCAATCCCACTGACATTACCTCTAAAACAAAGAATGAATATAAGTGAACATGTTCTGAAAGATTATGTTAGAACCTGACATTATGTCTTGTAATGGATTATCTCTAGATCAGTCTGGAGTAATGAGAAAATGCATTCTGGGTATGTGAGAAACACTCTTTCACTGCTAAAATATGAAAACGGACAAAGTCTTCGAAGCAAAGATGATAATATTTTTATTTTACAATTCAGTGCTGAATTGGATGCCCTTCTAAAAAAGGCATACTGCAGAGACTGGTCATAGGAGTTTTATACTGGTTGAACATGTGTATTCATACAGATTTTGAGATCATCCTCTGTCGCAGTTCCTTTGTGTCTCTGATGCTCTTTATCTTATCTCCTTCCTCATTGTCTCCTCTTGATGAGTTCAAGTCTGCCTCGTTAAAACAAGCTAAATTCCTGTTACAATGACTTCCTTCCTTAAGCTGGCCAGGATTTGCATACTAGTTTTAGACAAAGAATGGTGTAAGTTCTCAAAGAATATTCATTTACGTTATCCAATTATGTCTGAAGACTGTCCACACAACATCTCCTGAGGTGAGACAGATCCATATTACAGAAGCACATAAACCAGCTGCAGCAAAACCCATCAACCAGTTCTCACAGGGTATATACTGCTAGTAAATGTTTTCACTTTGCACTGCAGCAAAAGTGGAAATTTGAAAAAGGTGTTTGGTACTTGAGTGTGTCACTAGTTTTGAAAATCCTCAAGTGTTCAGCTCCTAATCCTCTGGATAGCTATGCAAGAAGCATTTATGACTTCTTACTTGAAAATTTTGTTGATAGGAAGTAGAATCCTTGTTTTTGCTTCAGACCTCATTTGTTTACAGGAAAAAACATTTTATTATCTCTTAAAAAGCAATTAGTCATCCTACCCTTTACACTTGCTTTTTGTTTGTGCAGATACTGGAAAGGATATTTATAGTAAGCTGGTAAATATGATGTGTAACTAAAGAAAAAAAAGGAGAACAGAAACAGAAGAAAAAGTACTGACTGGCGAGCAAAGTATTGGAACAATAGCACTTTGAAAATCTCTGAAAGTGAGCATCCAGATGAGGCTGAGGCAGCATGTGCATCTGACACCAAAATAAAATTTTCAAAGCATAATACTCACCAACATCTAACTTTGAAAGACCCCATTGTTTTCTGAGCACTTCAGACTAAAATGACAAATGCCTACAGAAAGCCAGAATAAAACTTGGAAACGTTGCAGATAGCTGTACAATGTAATTGTGGTCAAATTAGTAGGCAAGTTGGCCTGATCCAGTTCTGCAGGATGCCAATTGCTCTGTCTCCTATGGAAGAAAGGATGAAGAGCCCTCAAATAATGAAATTAATTAAATTAATCAGGGAGTTAGGCTGCATAATATTTAGAACAGAACAGAGCAGAACAAAACAGATTATTACAGTTCAACAATCATCTAGTCCAACTGCCTGACCACTTTAGGGCTGACCATAAGTTAAAGGATGTTATTAAGGGCATTGTCCAAATGACTTGTAAACACTGACAGGCTTGAGGCATCAACCATCTCTCTAGGGAGCCTGTTCCAGTGTTTGACCACTCTCACAGAAAAGAAATGCTTCCTAATGTCCAGTCTAAACCTCTGCTCATGCAGTGTTTAATCATTCTCACATGCCCTATCACTGAATATCAGGAAGAAGAGCTCAGCACATCTCCCTTCAAACTAAACAAACTCAATGTGTTCAGCTACCCTTCACAGGACATGCCTTCCATTCCCTTCACTAGCTTTGTGGCCAGCTCTGGGCTTACTTGATGACCTTAACACCTTTCTTAAATTTCAGGGCTCAGAACTGCACAGTGTTCAAGGTGAAGCCACACCAGTGCTGAATACAGCAGAGTAACCACCTCTTTTGGCCAGCTGGTTATGCTGTGTAGTTTGCCCTTGTGGATGCTGGGGCACATTGCTGACTCATGTTGAATCCATTGGCAACCAGCACCTTCAGATCCTTTTCTGCAGGGCTGCTCTCCAGCCACTCCTCTCACAGTTTATACTTGTGCCTGGCATTACTTTGTCCCAAGAGCATAAACTGGGATTTGTTCTTAGAATTTTTTTGGTTGGGTTTGGGTTGGGTTTGTTTGGGTTTTTTTAATAGCAAGTCCTGGCTTTTTCTACTCCTAACAACAGGCAATGACAATTTAAATAGATTATAGTCTTCAGACTAAATCATAGCTGTATCTCTTTCCAGAGTCCCTAATGCAGTGGATGAAAGTGTCCCCAAGACATGATTTAATATGTATAATGTATGTTTAAAATTGTATATTATATAAATATAATCTTAATTTTTAATAATTGAATTTCATCATGCTTTTGAAAAATATACAGTTAGAATTCATTATCCTTGATATTCAACTATTACTTGAGAATCAGATAGAATCAAATCAAATAGAACAGACCAGACCATATCAGAATTTCTCAGAGTAAATTCTGGTTCTCTGAAAATTTTGATTATTCTAAAGAGTAAATAGTTATTATTTTGTATTTTAACACTAAAGCAGACTGTATGGATTTGATGGTTAGGGCAGGGTAGTCTTAAATCCACTCAGCAGAATACTTGGAACTAAAAAAATGGAAGTGTCTGCAGTGATTTGCAGTGGTCAAGAAGATTTTGTGGCTGTATCAAATGGTATGTACTTTTTATATGACAGTGGTAAGATGGAGACTCAACTTCAAAATAGCATTTAATTTTGATTAGTTAGCTCTCGGTCTTCTGATATGGATCACAGTATCAGAAGGATTAAATAAATAAAGGCCCTGTATGGGATTAATAATTTTCTTTCTTGCTTGGCAGTATACTTTCTATGTCTAAAAATGCTTAAAAGACTATAAAGAGAGTAGACTGGAAATAATTACTAGAGGATCTTTTTGGAAAGTCCTGTTAACTGCTGTTTTTCATGTCTATTTTATTTCAGAACACGATAAGAATTCATCCTCAGTCCTTTGTTTTCATGTATGCTGTGACTACAGTGAATGACCCTGTTATCCCCAGAAAAAAACAGATTTTGAATTCTTGCTCCATGAGCCTCCAAAGAACAACCTGAATCTCTTTGAGTCTGCCCAGGGAGAAGGTGACATATCACCCTCTCCCCCCACCCTCCTGGAAGCTGCTGAAGAGAGCTGCTGCTCTGCTAAGTCTCAGGGTGGAGAGGAGCCAGACAGAGGTCTGGTGGCTACTCCATATCAGTGGCCATATCAAAGCCCACCTGTGCAGCAGGGATGAGTGGGGGGAGAATGAGGTCACCATTATGTCTCTGCCACTTTTTTTGCCTGTCAGGATGACTGAACTGGCTCCTGGTCATCCCCTCTCTCCTCAGAGTTACGCTATAGCTGCAGTACAAAGACTCAGAGGTAATCCTCAAAACAAAAGCATTCATAAGGTTTGTGAATACATATCTATATATGTTGTATTTGGATGGTTTAGGCTACAATTTTTTTGGGGTGGGATGGAAACATTCTGATCTATGACCCTGGAGTTTTCTGGATTCCTACACATTAGTGGGGGTTGCACTGCAATCCACTGTGTCTCTTACCATCAGTACCACTGA
This sequence comes from Piaya cayana, assembly GCA_013389865.1. Classification (NCBI taxonomy): domain Eukaryota; kingdom Metazoa; phylum Chordata; class Aves; order Cuculiformes; family Coccyzidae; genus Piaya; species Piaya cayana. The sequence goes on from WAAB01001936.1 coordinate 72,110, forward strand.
CAAAAGGTAAAGAAGATAAGGAGATGGGCAGACTGATACCCCAGATGTTATCACTCCAGAATGGATAGAAGAAAATGAGAGGAGCAAACCTTAATTGGAGCTCCCTCTCAGCTGGTCTGAGACCCACCACATCAACAACAACCTACGAACACCGGAGACACCAAAGTGTTTGGAGAAATTTCACTCGCAGCAGCTTTTAGGAAACATCTAAAGACTTTATCACTGAACTCTGAACAGGTTGTATAGTCCTTCTTCAAACCCTTATAGGATGCTAATAATGGTCTAGACTTACACTTATACTTTTGACTTAGAATTGTAACATTATAGGTAATAAACTAAATGTTAAATGCACTTCTTGGTCCTACTTTGTCTCCCTTGGCATGTGACAGAAGGACCAAGGGGGAGATTCTCCAGCAAAGTAGTGGTGGATAGCTCCATGAAACGAACAAATGTCCTTAGGTGGGCTTTAATGAGCAGCCTCTGGCCACTGCTGGCTATGACACCACTTCCTGCCTCCCACTGAAACCTGATAATGGGCCATAACAATGGTAAACCTGAACCTCTAAACCTGAAGCCATTAATAGGTGTAGAATAGCTGGTACAGACGAGGCATGTGTATAGGTCACAATCTTTTCTCTTGGACTCCCTGTGTTGCTCCAGCTTTTCTTCAATCCACGGTTCCTCATTCAAATAGGAAGTAGTGATGCTTTGCTCCAACAGGTTATCACAGTGCTCATGGCCAGGTTATAAAGGTGAGCATTTGCTTATGCCTTATGATAATGATTTTACTGCACTTATATTGAACAAGAACAATCTTTTTGCCTTTATTCCATACTACTCGTGGTCTTGCAGAATTGCTACACAGCACAAACCTAGAATTAAAAGGACTAGCAACCTTCCAGTACCTGAAAGGGGCCTACCAGAAAGCTGAGTGAGACTGTTCATAAAGACTTGTGATAGGACTAAAGGGAATTAGTAGAAACTGGTAAGGGGTAGATTTAGACTAGACATGAGGTGGAATTTCTTCACCATGAGAGTGGTGAGGCACAGGGACAGGTTGCCCAGGGAAGCTGTGGCTGCCCCATCCCTGGAGGAGTTCAAGGCCAGGTTGGATTGGGTCCTGGGCATCCTGGTTGGATATAACATGTCCCTACCCACAGCATGGGGGTTGGAACTGGATGACCTTTAGAGTCCCTTCTAACCCAAACTGCTCTATGATTCTGATTGGCAAAGGCCAAGAATTAATAGAAAACATAGTTTGTTAAAACGGAAAAGGCAAAACTGGGCAAAATATTTAGGTTTTGTAAAATTACGTTTTACTAAGTAAATCTGTTTGCTACATTTATATCACCTTGAATCAACATAAAGAGATTTTGTAGTACTACCCTGAAACACATTTAGCTGCTCTCTGTGGCCTTGTTATATCTTAGTATCAGCTGTGACCAGGGGCAAAAAAAGTGTAGGAAAGGAGCAAACAGTAAGGCTGCCTGCAAAGTGCAAAGCATGTTATAACAGGAAGAAAGAGTTGAATGCCCTATATTTAGCAATATGCTGTGGTAGAAGCAAACAAACCAAAATCTGTAAATTGTTCTGCAAAACTAGTTGTAACATTTTTCAGCAGTGGTAGTCCCCTTTTTCGGGAGCTTTTTGTGCTGGAGCAGATCATTAGCCACTTCTGATGTTGAGAAAAAGATATTTTTGATAGCTTTTCCTAGGATTGATCAAAATCTCTCAGTTTTGACTGAATCCTTTAATCCCTTTGCATCCTAATTGGGCTCAAGGTCATGAGTTTCATTACTTCCTTTTCCTGTTCAGGAACTTACAAGCAACTTACTCTCAGTTACTCTGTTCCACTAATAAACTGCAAACTCGGACAGCAAGGCCACATCAAAAGCTACCATTTTGCTTTGAATTATTGCCTTTTCTCTAAAAATGTGCTTATTTAGAAATGTAGCTCTGAAATTATAAAAATGCTAAAGCAAAATTCACCCACTAACTGCTTCAGCATGTTGGTTACTTAGTTAGAGTGAGGGAGAACAAAGTCACTGCAGAACAGTCCATCTGCAGCTAAAGAATCTCTTTCTTGCCCTTTATAGCCCACACCAGTCTACAGCTCATGCATTCTGGAAACAGAGTCTTCTCCCACCAAACCTTTTCTTTTGAGAGACCTCTCCCGAAAAGAAAGTGAAAATAGAGAGTAGAAGAGATAAAAATACACATTTTGAGAGCTCATCTTCTCTAGGAATTCTTTTCATATCTCAGCATTATCAGGAGATACTGATACAAATCTGTCCCGCAGCACAGGAAGCTCTTATCCTTTGTTTTTGGAGAGAAAACTACACAATTTCAACCTAGTAATTACCTCTCTTTATTCTTAAGGGACTCATCAGAATTTTTTACTTGCTCACTCTTTTTGACAGCTGATACATCTTTGTCTATAATCTGGTTAGACATTTGGTTAGGTGTCATAACCTAGCCAACTACAGGGGGAACCAAGATGAACTGAGCATACCAAACCATCTTTTCTCTTTAAAAGTAAGACCTTACAGCTACTTTGTAACTATAATAAATCACATTACTATCTAGAAATATTAACGTAATGCCACAGATGATGTAAGTCATTACTACTGCCATTCTGAATCTCATGTCAGAAGTGAGAATATCTTACACGTGCTTTTGTTACCGAGAGGTTACAGGCATTTGGCGTGTGACCAAGGGGGAGGGGAAGAGGTACCACAAACCAGCCTGAACCCTTCACACAGTAATCTGCAGAAGTTACAGGTAGTGTGTTTGATTCTTCCTGTAAATGTTCTTCTGAAACAACCTGTGGCTAGCAACTGTTTCCTTCTTTTCAGCCAATATTCATCTTCAACACACCAGTGTACAGCTGCTGCACAGCCGTCACACCCTCCCTGACTTCATTTTACCATAAACTGCTTTTCTCTATACAAATTCTTCTTCGCTCTCACTTGAATTCCTGGCAAGATCTAGTTCTGCTTATGAGCTGTTTTAAGTTATGTCATCGTGGTGAAGCTGGTTACATACATACAAACAAGTAATCTCTGAGTGCATAAACTGTAGACCTTTGGGGTTTTTTATATTCTAAATATAATCTCCTCCAGATTATTAGGGGTTTTTTTGGTTTTGCTCTACTGGAAACACTTTCAGGCTTAAAGAAAGGGTAAAAGTGCCAGGAGAACCGTGAGGTAAAAGGCCAAACTCAGACTGTATTTTCAGTTTTAGAGGTTGCCTGTGTATGACAGTCAAAGGAAGCTTGGGAGTTACCCTTTACTCATCTTTAAAAAACACACATGATGTAAGACAAAAAAAATCACTTGGCTTTGCTGTAGAGTTTGTTAAAGGATTGGCAGGTGTTAGTAAAAATATTTAAGCATTCCATTCACGGATCAAGGCTGTTTTTAACTAGTGCTTGCATATAGCAAAATAAAAGGTTTTAAGAAAATACTGAAATACTTAAACTCTCTTTTGCTCATGTTTCAGACTTTCATTACACGTTCTCCTCCAGCTTGTCTTCCATCTTCCAGCAAGGTCTTTACCAGATCAGGGAAGTAAGAGCTACTCCAAATACTCTGCACATGATCTGTCTGAACACCATGCAGAAGTATTGAAGACCAATCCCTCCTTTGAGGAGGAGGAGTTCTCTAAGTAGGTCTTTCACGTTCCATATCACTTTATAACAAGTGAGTTTGGAATTACACACTCCACTTCCTTGTTTTGTTTAGATCTCTTTCAAAATCTGCCTAAATTAAGCTATGCTGCTCCTCCATACATTTAAACAGCTTTCTTGTAAAGAGAGCTCTCAGCAGTGAGCGGTTTAAGTACATTAAATATGATGGGAAAGACTGAGGCAAACCAGTAACAGGACCATGCTGTTACAAGAGACACCAGTGTAGGGCCTATCACAGCTTCTCTGAGGAAACCAAGACTATTTTATCAGCTAGTCCAGAAACCCCAGCCTCCATTGTTTAAATACTAGAATAAATTTAATAGAATAACATTGTCTAGATGTGAAAGATACATACCAGAGAAGTCAAGTGTGCAAGTAATCTGTCTAGATTTAAAAGATACTATTCAATATTCTTCTTATCAATGCCCAGTGAGATGCTTATGTCTCTAGAAAATGTGATTGCCTCCCTGTTGCTTCAGTTCCTGAGCCTTCAAACCAGTTTTTCCTCCAAAATTGTTTTTACCTACCTGTGTTTCCTCTTAGAAAGAGAATGCCTGTCAATGGCAAATAAATATATTTTTCATTAGCAGCTGGAAATGTCTATGGAGCACACGTCCACAGAGCAGCAGAAGTGCATTCAAGTAATGAGTGCTGGAGGGAGAAGGTTGATCAGATAGAAGTATGGACAATAAGTAGAGCAGAACAGGAAAAAGATATGTTTAAAAATCAGTGTACAACCATTCTCAAATTGGAGGTGCCAAGGCAAAAATTATTTTAGGACACAGTATTTTAAAAACTGAAGAGTGCTGCGTAGGTGACAACAAAACAATGAGCTTTTTACATGACACTTTGCACACAAGACCTCTTCATGTACCTTAGTTAATTAAAATTAAGTTACTTTCCTCAGAAGGTAATGTCATAAAGAAAAGAGTCACAAATAAGAAATATGAAGTCTATGGAAATCAGATTGTGAATAAAATAGGAGAAAAGTGGTGATACAAGTACCACCGACATACCTTATTTTAGATCTCTTCCATGACTATTTGCTTTACTTTCATATGTTCTCAAATCATTGACATAGATGTTATTATTTACATATTCTGACATATCTTTTTTTTTCAATGATTGTAATATGATATTGGACTGAGAAGCATAAATTTGTATCAAAGTTTTAAATATATAGAAAGGAGTCCAATCACTTTGTTAAACAACAGAATCATAGAATAGTTTGGGTTATATGGAACCTTTAATGACCATGTAGACCAATCCCCCAGCCATAAACAGGGACATATTTCACTAGATCTGGTTGCTCAAAACCCCCTCCAACCTGACCTGGAAACGTTTCCAAGGACGGGGCATCCACAGCTTCTCTGGGCAACCTGTTTAGTGCCTCACCACCCTCATAGTAAAGTATCTCTTCCTTATATCCAATCTATACCTACCCTCTTTTGGACATGACAATCTTCAAGGTCTTTTCTAACCTANGATATTGGACTGAGAAGCATAAATTTGTATCAAAGTTTTAAATATATAGAAAGGAGTCCAATCACTTTGTTAAACAACAGAATCATAGAATAGTTTGGGTTATATGGAACCTTTAATGACCATGTAGACCAATCCCCCAGCCATAAACAGGGACATATTTCACTAGATCTGGTTGCTCAAAACCCCCTCCAACCTGACCTGGAAACGTTTCCAAGGACGGGGCATCCACAGCTTCTCTGGGCAACCTGTTTAGTGCCTCACCACCCTCATAGTAAAGTATCTCTTCCTTATATCCAATCTATACCTACCCTCTTTTGGACATGACAATCTTCAAGGTCTTTTCTAACCTAAATGATTCAGTGTCTCCATGACTCTCCCAGTTTAAAAACAGTATCTCTTGTCCTCTCACTACAAACCTTGGTAAAGTCTCTCTCCATCTTTCTTATAAGCCCCCTTTAACTACTGAAAGGCCATAACACAATTTCCCTGGCCTCTTCTCCAGGCTGAACAGCCCTGACTGTCTCAGGCTTTCTTCACAAGAGATGTGTTCCAGCCCTCTGACCGCTTTTGGTGGCCCTCCTCTGGATTTGCTCCAACAGGTCCATGCCTTTCTTCGACTGAAGATTCCAGAGCTAGATACAGTACTCCAGGTGGGATCTCACCAGAGCAGAGTAGAAGGGCAGAATCACATCCCTCGACCTGCTAGCTGTGCTTGTTTTTATGTAGGCAAGGACACCATTATTTTATGGCTTTCTGGGCAGTGAGCACACATTGTGGGCTACTGTCTTATTTTTCAGTTATGAAAACCCAGTGAAGCTACATTAAAATTCAGAGTTATTTTATATTTTTATACAGCCAGAGTTTTAATATAATTTTTCTAAAGCACAATAAATCAAAATACATACACCTTCTTTGGAACACCACACTAATGTTCTCAAATCTGGCATATATAGGGACTTCCCCGAAGTTTGTGGGTAACCTGTATTTGTTACTTGTTGCAGGTCCTAATGATCTTTTCAAGAAAAACATACTAATGCTGCTGACAAAAACACATTACAGAGCACCACTCAAATGATATATTGTTACTGACTACCTCCTTCAATAAACATATAAAGAAACATCACATGAGCTGTAAGAAATGTTTACATAGCAGCAAAGTGCCTTTGCTAGTGATCACCAAACAGTAAGTCACCACTTGCTTGAGCCAAAGACGTGTCTTTTTCTTTCGCTCCAAACAATGTCCGGCCACTGTAAAAAGTCATGTGAAGAATTTAAATACTCAACTCTCACCTAAGAGTCAGTTAGGTACTACTTACAAAACTAGAGTTAGTATAATGTGATTTTGTAGAATGGTGCATGAAACATTTTTCCAATAACGTGACTTAAATGTTGATGCAGTAAATTAAGTGAACTATCCTGTGTACATGGAGCTAAAGTGAATACTATTTTACTGAAAAAAACATGTCAAATTCTACTTCTACAAATAGCGTTACAGTCGATACATTCCTGCAGTCCACTTATTTACTAAAGAGACTAGACAGTATGCCTGTGTAGCATTTCTTCTGATTCTTCAAGGGGAAAAAACCAATACCCAATACTGAGGGATAATTAAACAAGACATATTACATAAGCATGTATTAAGACAGGTCAAACATAAATTCTGTTCCATTATTTTTTGCGTCTCTAACTTAAAAAGAAAAAAAAAAACAACTCTTCCTTTCAGCCAGATATTTCTGCCACTGAAAATTACTAGAAGGTAGATTACCTAAGGAAAAATTAAGTATGAATTTGTGGTTTGTCTTTTTTGTTCTCCAAAGCCTTGCTTTCACTTCTTTTTCAGAGTGGCACAGAAGCATTAACCAATATGATGGGATTTTTCATTTTAAAAAGGAGCTTGAATGTAATCATGAAGTATCGGTGAATTATTAGACTCAAATTATACGTGAGAATGTGAAAAACATGCTACTGCCAAAAGACATATAGTGTAGAGTACCTCCAGTTTTAGCAGTAGAATAATTCTATGGGATTACTTTTTTGTACTTACACTGTACTTACTTTTGTACTTACATTGTACTTACTTTTGAACACTGTCTCAAGTCCTTTTATTAAATTTCCATCTTACTTCCCAATATCTTCAAAGGTATGCAATGTACTCACTTTCTAACTTACTATCCTTCCACAACTTCCCTGGGCAACCCATGCCACTGCCTCACCGCCCTCATGGTGAAGAAATTCCTCCTCATGTCTTTTCTAAGTCTGCCCCTCTCCAGGTCATACCCATTGCTCCTAGTCCTATCACTACAAGCCTTTGTAAACAGTCCCTCCCCAGCTTTCTTGCAGGTATTCTTGTAGTATTCCAGATACTTGCCAGGCTGCCCAACCTTGTGGAGCTGATGAACACCAGAAGGAGGGTGAGATCCATCCTTCTTGCAAGACAGCAGCCAGCCTGCAAAGCCCACAGTGAAAAAAAGCAAATGCTGGATGCACTTTGTAGCCCTTTCCCTGTTCTTTTTACAGAGAACTGTTAATATCTTCATCAATGATATTGACAGCGAGATCAAGTGCACCCTTGGCAAGTTTGTAGATGACACCAAGCTGAGTGGTGTAGTTGCCACAGTGGAAGGATGGGATATCATCCAGAGGGACCTGGACAGGCTGGAGAAGTGGGCCTGTGAGAACTTCATGAGGTTCAACAAGGCCAAGTGCAACGACCTACAGCTGGGTCAGGGCAATCCCCAATTTCACTACAGGATGGGGGATGATGTGATTGAGAGCAGCCCTGTGGAGAAAGACTTGGGGGTGCTACTCGATCAGCAGCTCGACATGACCTGCCAATATGTGCTCACAGCCCAGACCAACCATGTCCTGGTCTGCATTGAAAGAAGAGTGGCCAGCAGGGTGAGGGAGGTGATTCTGCCCCTCCATTCCTCTCTTGTGAGACCTCATCTAGAGTATTTTGTCCAGTTCTGGAATCCTCAACATAAGAAAGATATGGAGCTTTTGGAACATGTCCAGAGGAGGGCTGCAAGGATGATCAGAGGGCTGGAACACCTCCTATACAAGGACAGATTGAGAGAGCTGGGGTTGTTCAGTCTGGAGAAGAGAAGGCTCTGAGGAAGCTTATAGTGACCCTCCAGTACCTGAAGGGGCTACAAGAAAGCTGGGGAGAGACAGTTTACAAAGGCTTTTGGTGACAGGGATAATGGGTCTAAACTGGAGAGGGGCAGGTTTAAACTAGACATAAGGAGGAGTTTCTTCACCATGAGGGTGGTGAGGCCCTGGCACAGGTTGCCCAGGGAAGCTGTGGCTGCCCCATCCCTGACAGTGCTCAGGGCCTGGTTGGATGAGGCCTTGGGCAGCCTGGTCTGGTGGGAGGTGTCCAGGCCTATGGTAGAGGGGTGGACCTGGATGATCTTTAAGGTCCTTTCCACCCCAAACCATTCTATGATTCTAACTGTGGACGCACAGACCGCCAGCAGCCCCAGGAGAGAAGAAAGCGAAGGGGAGGGCGTTTCCGCCCCCACCAGAAACCCCCCGGCAGCGCCGCGGGTCGAGCCGCGGGTCGAGAAGGGCCGGGAGCGCCCCGGGCGGGGCGGGCGGGGAGCGAAAGCGAAGGGCAGGGCGGCGCGGCCGGGAGGCGGTCGGGGAGACACGCGTGGGAGGCGGCCGGGACCGGGGAGAAGAGGCTCGTGCGTCCCGCAAGCCCTCGGTCACGGTCTGCGAGCCGGAGCCGGCGCCGCGGAGCCGCCGCGGGGGATGCTCCGCTCCCTGCCCGGCGTGGCCGGCGTCCCCGCTTTGCTCGTCGGCTGGTCCTCGGCCGCCTTCATCATCTCCTATGTGATCGCCGTGCTGGCGGGGCACGTCGAGCCCCTCGTCCCCTACATCAGGTGAGGCGACGGCGGCGGCGGAGGGAGCGGCTGCTGAGGCCGAAGGGGGTCGGGGGGGCTCCCCTCGGGAATGCGGGGTGCCCTATGAGGAGAGGTGGCTGTGGCGGGGGCTCCTCGATAGGAGGGGAGGCAGAACAGGGACCCGCGGTGCGCTCCTGGCACCTGTCACATCCCCAGCATCTCCGAGGAGCACAGCGTCCCTCACATCTCTAGCCCTGTCACATCTCTAGCCCCGTAACATCTCTAGCCCCATCACATCTCTAGCTCCATCACATCTCTAGTGCTCATTCTGTCTCTAGCACCCATCATACCTCTAGCACCCACTGCATCTCTAGCCCCCATCACATTTCTAGCCCTCTAGGTCACATCTTGAGCCCCACCACATCTTGAGCCCCATCACATCTCTAGCCCTCTCTGTCACATCTCTAGCCCCATCACATCTCTAGCCTCGTCACATCAATAGCACCTGTCATATCTCAAGCACCAGTCACATCTCCAGTACCCACCACATCTTTAGTACCAAGGCATCTCCGAGGAGCACAACACCACAGCACTCACTGCTGGGGTGGAAATGACCTGTAACAGTTTTCTGCCGGAGCCAAAATGTGCTGCAGGCCCAGTCCTAGCAAAATTTAAGTTATCTTCTCTGGGCTCAGTGGTGGAAATATAGTTTTATTGTGCAACTCCAGAACTTGAGCAAAACTCACTGAATGTTGACTTGACTTGAAGCTCTACAGTAGCTTTTGTAGGGAACACACACCCTCAAACGTGCGTTTTTAAAATGTCAGCATAGGAAGAATGAGGCTTCCCAAGAGATGACTGGCATCTCTTTTCTATAATCTTAGTCATTTAAGTGCAGTTCTATATAAATCATTGTCTATACAACGGTGGAATTACTAGTACTGAGCTCTTGATAGATGAAAGGTAAACCAGAAATCCAAGAGTGACCTCTGATATGTCAAAGGTCTAAAAAAAGACTTTAAAGTGCATATGTGAAAGATACATCTAGACCTAATTCCTTGAAGGACTTTTTATGGATGTAAATTCAGAAGATTGCTAACCTGACTTTCACATATATGTAAAATGTGATTGAAAATCAGCGACTGCCGACTTCAGAAAGTGAGATGATGTAAATGACACTGCAGCCCACAAGGGAGTTGAGCTTCATTTAAATTAAGCTAAAGTATGTTGGGCTTCATGCCTATGTTAGCAAAACTTTTTAAAATTATCAGCCCAAATCTGGACTCAGCACTTGGAAACCCTTATTCTTTTTACATTAATGAATACCCTACTGCCTTAACAATTGTGATTCTATTCATGCTCTTCCTTGATTACACATCACAGTTTTTCTGACACAGAAGTGGTTGCAGTCAATGGAATTTAACCATTATTAACCAAGTAAAATAAACAATTTTAGTAACTGTGTCCACATTTAGTATGTGGTTTGTGATCAGAATGATTTTGAGGTCTTTTAGTAAGAAATTTGGCAAATGGTTTTTCTTATGTTGAAGCCACATCCTTGAGTAAAACATGAGAGAACAGGATGGGTTTTTTTCTGTATAACTGTGTTTTCAATCCAGTTTTTGACAGCCCAGGTATCTCAATTGTGTCATTCTTTTAAAGAGGTAGACTAAACCTACAAGTCTCAGCTGTAGAACTCTCCCAGCTGCCACAGTTATGTCAATCTAACTGAATGTTTCACTGCAAAGAATCATTCTTATCCTTTAACTAGGGAATCCAAATAAATTTTACCCTAAGTAAAACCAAGAAGGGTGAAGCTGTGTCAGTGATTTTTTAAATAAACAAACCCACTCACATTTCAGGCCCCTTGCATTTTCTTCAAAGTTTTATGAAAGACAAATGTTTGGTTTACATCCTTTTAACACAACATATAGACTAAGGATATAAATTGACTATTGGTGAACAACGTATAATAATTCTAAAGGTGTATGGTCTAAGCATATGATCTTTGTAGAAGTTGTTATACTAGTAGTCATACCATGGTTCATAGTCTTATTAGCCTAAAAAGTTGAATCATGGGATTAGGAATGTAATTTACTGAAACTTAGATAAAAAGAAAGAGGAAGAATGTTGCAACATTTTGGTTGTGCAATAGCCTAAAAAGAACTGTAAAAATTAAATAAGAGTTTGTACGGGGAAATTCCAGTTACACAAAAGAGAAAAATATTGAGAAACATTTCTGTAGTTCTTATTTACATTCCTCAAGTATCCTGTGTATGCCTTGAGGTAACTTATTGATTTTATATGTTTGCTGTGTAACAGCTGTCACCGTGAGAGAAGGACCACCTCTAAATTTGTCATTGAAACTGTGCGAATATCTTGTCAAGTAAACTATATAAATACATTTCTGGGTCGATAGAAATTAATACGATTTTGTGATTTATAGCAGCTGAGGCCTAAAAGGTGATTCAGGGGTTCCCAAGTTTGTTCTTTTGCTCATGGTTCTCAAAATTCAAACTAATTTGGATGTGCTGGGGTGGCTGTTTGATGGTTTGAATTCTCAATGGAACTGTAAAGGGAATTTTCCTTAAGATATTCACTGCCAATTTGTACCTCTAGATCAATCAGAATCCCTGTAGGCAGAACATAATCTTCCCATTTCAAAAACTGGAGACTTCCGTTTGTAGCAAAATAGTTTATGATGGTTATGAAGAAAATTTTACAATGATGAGCCATTTGACCTTAAAATACTTATTGCCTGTCCCCTCCAGCCTCTTGTTTTTCCACTCTTCAGAAGAGTGTAGAGTTCTGCTGCATGAGGTAGTGGCACAAATGCTGTCATTTTCTAACAGGGTTCCTCACCCTTTCCATTGTGGCTTGCTCACCGATGCATCATTGCAAATAAGTGAGCACGTGGTTTTTGTTTCCTATGTGCCACTTGCTTTTTTCTCTTCCATGAAAAGAAAGTAACTCTCACTTTTTTCCCACTTTTTTCCCCAAGCAGCAAACCAGAAGTAAAACAAAAACATAAGTCTCTTAGTAGAGAATAAGGCATTAAAAAGATTGTGCCCCTAAAAGTTCAGCACAGTACTTTTTAAATACATTGTAGATATCTTATAGTATTCTTGGTATGAAATTTCTTGAGAGCATATGTCCAGGATTACCGAGTTTAAAAATCAACAACACCAAACCTCACCTATAAAGCTTTGGCTTGAGAGAAGTTTTAATAAAAAAAATGGAGTTCGGTGTAATTTCAGGTTATTTGGATTGCTCTTATGATCTGAAGTGTTCCAAGAACTTCAAATGACTTTCTTTGCATGTGCCGATTCCATTCTCTTCTCACCTAAAGTCCTTCAAAAGCTCTGAAGTGATCGCAGTCCTATACTTAGCATCAAGCAGTTTGTGATTTGCAAAAGTCCTTTAAGATTATCACAAGTGGCCCACTTTTTAAATGAAGTCTTTTGTCATATTGAAAACATTCTAGAAACATGAGAAAAAGATGTGAAGTTCAAGGTTGAAAAATGGGCTAAAATAAACATGGATTTAGATGACTCTCAGAAGTATCAAACAAAAAAAGAGTTACTGTCATGTTTTTATCAATTGCACTATCAAGGAGAAACAAGACTAACACAGAGTACAAGCTGAAGCAAGTTTTCAGAAAGCATTACAACAAGAAAATACAAGTGAATAGGGATTTTTGGTGCCTGAGAAGTTGTAAAAACTTGTCTAAAAGCCTGACCCAAGCTTTTGTTGTCACAGACTTTGGAACCAAACTAGAAAAAAGAAATACAAGATTTTTTTTTAAAATCAATTTTTCATTGAAAACGGTTCTCCCTTCACCCTAAGCTACCTCCTATTTTTGATAAATCATCTTAGCAACTGATGACGCAAATGTTTCTGTAACATAGAGGGAGCTTGAGACCAAATATTAATTTGTAAAAAATTAAATCTTGTGATGTGGTCATACTTCTCTGGCTTGAATTTAACAAAACTGTCAAGATCTTTAAGAATAATTGCTTATGTAAATAATCCTTTCTCTTTGGACTGTTAAGAGCACTAACATTCATCCTGAGCACCTGTTGTTTTGGCTTCACTTAGTGACAGAGAAGTTTATCAGTGTAAACTAATCCAGTCACACTGTTGGAGTGAAGAATACTCATCTTGAATCACATGAAAAATAAAATCTCTAGCTTGTAGCTACTTGTGCCATCAAACACCTAAGAGAAAGATTTGTTCTCAGAATCTTTGCTCAGTTTCTACTGAACTTGGACATTAGCTGAAATCTTTATGTGTTAACATTTCTGACAGCAGAGTTCCTTTGATGCCTCATTTGCACACACAATTGTGCCTCTTGGTATTGCTTGAACCCACATATTCCCAGGAGTATATCCCTCATGGGAGGAAAGGGCATTCTCTGGTGTGGGTGTAAGGAAAAGAAGGAAAAGGATTCTATGATGAACTTATTCCAATTTCTACATAACATATATTTTGTATATGTGATATTTTTAATATAAAAGTATGTATATCTATAAATTCTGTAGATACTGTCATACTCATGCGCTGCCTATCTGGCCCAATAAACTTGTAATTTTCTCCTATGAGGGTGAATTGCTTCAGCAGAAGAGACTTACAACACCGCGGATCTAGAGTACTCTTGAGCTGTATCTATATCAGTAAATTAAACAGTGCCTAGGAACACTCCCAGGCTTTGGAATGCAATTGATTTCCTAGGGTAAAGTCCTTTGAAAAAAAAATCAGGAAATGAAGCCAAGTTCTCTCACATCTTAGAATACTGAATGACATAAGGTACGTTTTACTTTATCACAGCATTAGTTTAACAGATAAGAACAATGTAATTTCTAAAATGTAATTTATGTAAATACTTATGTCATTCATCAGCAAAGTCACATATCTGAGTATTGTATACAGAAATGGAAGAAATACAATTCAAATAGTATACTCTAAATTAGTTCTTTCTAAAAAGGAATATTCCGTACTAAAAATTGTGCTTAAGTGTGCAGCTGGTGACATTCAAATTTATATATTGAAATGTCCTAGGTTTCACAGATCTCAATTAACTTCTAATTTCTTGTCTCTCTTCCTGCTTTAGTGACACTGGAACTAAACCTCCAGAGAGCGGTATCTTTGGGTTTATGATTAATATTTCAGCCCTTTTAGGTATGTATGAGGCACTTGGTTTGAATACTGCAAAGAACTGAAAACTGGCAAAAGCTGTCTGGTTATGTTGCAGTGCATACAATATTCTGAAGAAAAAGTACTCCACAGTCAAATGGTAGCATCAAATAGATGGAAGTAATATATAGAGGGCCAGGTTCTCAGGGGTAGTAAGTGTAGGTGTAGAGGCACTTCTGTCTCTTACAAGAACCTCATCAGCGCAAAGAAGTCAGCACAACTGGAAATAAAAAGTGAAATAAGGATAGCAAAAGACTGTAAAAACCGTACCTTTGATGTAGAGAGACATTAGGTTCTGGGATGCCGCAGCAAAGGGAAAAGTGTTGAAGGAACAGCTAGTTTCCTCTGTAAGATGCCTGCTCCACCACAAAATGTCTGCTGGCCTTGAATTGGGAAGTTTGGCATTTTCTGTTCTCTTCTAGGAGTTGCAGCATCAATAACTGTGTAACCCTTTAGGCATTTAGTCCATTATGACCTTCAGGCAAAGTAGAAGTCACATATTTTACCTTTTCTAAGAGCATAATTCAGTCACGGCATTTTGGTGTGTTTCAAGTAACCTCATGGTGCCTGAACAAAGTTACCTGATTGGTATTTCTAACTGTAGGTGGAATTAAACCATATTCTGTGTTACTGAACTGTGGAATCCCATCTACAGCTTTTTATATTCTGATGAATGTCAGTCTTATAATTCAGTAGAGATGCTTTTCAGGAGTGAACTGCATATTGGGGTCACATAAGCTGCAATAAAACCTGTGTGTAGCGGTTTGGGGTCTGTTTTATACTAAAAAGCAGCCAGAATTGGCCCAAAGCTTTGAAAATATTTTCTGCAGGAACAGCTAGTTATATTTGTTTTCTGTTTACACTTTAAAAAAAATGTATTAATTCTTCAGGCCATCCATTATAAGAGATGAAGTTCTAGTACAAGACTGTATCAGAGAATAAATTCACTTCTATCTGATGATTCATCTGCCTCTACCAGCTATTCCTAATGTGGAATGCCAATGCCTTTGTGCCTAAAACACACAGGAGAATGGGATTTAAGTTAGTGTCTATCTTGAAGTGATGTGCAGTTATTTCTAGATAGCATTCCTCTGCGATGTTTAGACCAAGATAATGTTCAGATAGTTCTGTCTGAAAGTTATACAGCTGAAATTCACTACCTTTCTTCTTCATCCCTGTGGAGGTAAAGGCAGCATTACTGATTGTATCATGCTTATGATTTTATTCCCTATGCAAGTATGTAGCAGAGCAAGGTGTTAAAATGTAGGCAATATATGATCATTGTACAAAATATTTTTTTTTCAGGTGCAATTACAATGTACATCAGATATTTATTAATAGAGAAGCAGAATGAGTCATCACGCTTTGTTAGGTCTTCTTGCAACATGTTTTCATTATGCATTGGATTGATGGGCTGTACTGGAATGGGCATAGTTGCAACTTTTCAGGTATGACCATAAATTTCATATCATAATTTAAACTAAAATCAGTTTACCAGTTAAAAATATCAAATAGACCAGAATAGTTGACATTATCCTAGTGTGGGTACTTGGCAAATGGAATAAGAATGTCTTTCATAGGAATCACAGAATCATAGTGTCATTTGGTTGGAAAATGATCTTTGAGATCATTAAGTCTAACTGTACCTGTCCACTACTAAATTGTATCATTGAGTACCTCATCTACCTACCTTTTAAATACCTCCAGGGATGGTGGCTCAACCACTTGCCTGGGTAGCCCGTTCCACCAGTACCTGATAACCCTTTCAGTGAAGAAATTTTTCCTAATATTTAACCTGAAGCTCCCCTGAGGCACCTTGAGGCCATTTCCTCCCATCCTTTCTTGCTTCTGCTTTGTTTTTTCAGTAGTTTTAAAAAGACAGGTTCACTTTTTCCCTATATACTAGATGTTTTTGCTTGCACAGTTATGTCAATAAGTGTTATTGTGTGTGCTAGTCTCATAATGTGACTGCACTAGAAAAAAGCTGAATATAGATGCTTTTGCTGTAAAATTTTTAACTATCAAGATTCTACTGTAAAAATGCTTTGTTATTCTGTTTAGTTTGCTTACAGTCGGGTAGGACAGCTTAAGTCAGACTAGTAAGAGCACCTGTATTTTTATGTAAATGATGGCATGCACACTAGAAGCATTTTCTATAGAAAAAGCTAGACTTATCTGACAGATTTAAACACTGAGCACAATGTTAGCCTATTGTTTTGAATCTCTAGGAGATGGCATAACAACATGTTAGGTCTTTTATAGAGACATGTAGAATTACCAGTTACTTTGCCAGAGAGGATGAGGCATCTCATTATAAATCAAAGAAGTCTGGCCCTCAGCCTCTGAAAGAAAATTCAATAGAGGGCATAAATATTGAAACAGATTGTTCTTTTCACGTTTTCTAGCAAGAAAGCCTGTAATAGGGTAGATTCTGACACAAAGAAGCATTAGAGCAATTACACTGAAAGCTTCAGCTGGGAATCAAGTCAAATTTATAGGCAGGTAGTTTGAGATATTGCCTTTAAATCTGTGGAAACTGCTGAATTGTTTATTTTAAAGGTTGGTCTAACTTTAGAGAACATTTTGGTAAATATTGTGCTGATATACAGACTTGGCAACATAGAAACTGAAAATAAAGATTGTCATGTCTTCAGCAGCCAATACAATTTTGCATGTAACTTACATGGTATTTTCAGACAAAATCATCTACCTTAAACTGGTATCTTGCTCTTTTTAGTTTTATGTCCAGTCTATTCTACTTTTTAATATCTGTACTCTTGATTTAGATTTATATGTAGGACAAAAAACCATGTTAGATGATGGGGAACAGTGTTGCTTGACTGAAATAGAAAACAAACCTAGCTTCGATAAAGAAAAGAGTAATCAGGAATGCAGAATAATATGGGAGAGTCAGGGAAGTAGAAACTTTCATCCTAAAGATTCCAAAGGGGGTTCTTGACAATTATAACATTGTTTCTTATCTTATCTCTGTTGTATTTCTTTGCCTGTTCATAAACTCCTTCCTCACCTGATTTCTCTTTCCTCTGCTTTGACCTTACTTTCCATGCTAGTTGCAGTTTGCTGGAATAGTTCAGAAAACAGTGAGGATCTAATCTAGCTAAGGATAGGGTCCAGCAGATTTTTGAGCATCTTTAATTGCCCAAGAAGATGGAAATGGTGGCTTGCACTTCTTTGGTCTTTTGCCTGTATGGTATACAACTAGTGTATGTATCCCCATTTACCAGCAGAATAGCTGAGATGTGAAGACTCTGAGATTTCCTGCAGGTCAAGTGATTGTTTCAGGTCAGGAGACCAAAGCAGTTTGAGAACTGGAAGTTAGTTATTTGGCATTCAGTCTCGTCCCTCTAACCAGTTGGTCATTCACAAAATTTGCATTTATATGCACTACCTCTTTGTTTCTTAACACTTTATTTTCCCCATCAGTTAAGCTAACACTGTACCTGATTACTGTACTAGACCTGATTGACACTATTGGGCATCAATTCATTTTCGCTTCCCCCAAAGCAAAACATCTGGTTTGTTAAACAGGCTTCAGTGTGAAATTATGCTAGAAATAAAAGTTTGTTTTTATTTGCTCAAATCTAGTGCCACTTATGGTAAGTCTTTTAAGTAGCGTAATTAGCTGTATGGAATTTTTTTCACGCCTTTTGCTTCAAGGAAAGATATAGTAGGTAGCATGGGGTTTTAAAGGTATGGGTCTCTGAACAATTAGCAGAAGTGAGGAAAAGGGTGGGAGAAAACACTAGGAGTGTGTCCTTTAAAGGCAAAAGAATTTCTGAGAAAATAAGTAAGTATTTGTTCTCTGTTTTAAATAACACAATGCTTGAAATACAGAAATGAAAGACAGTGGAGGGTTAACTTTAAGAAGATTGTTGGATGTGGAAGGAAAACTCCCATAGTCCTAAATGAATGAGGCAAAGTGAAACCCCAGGTCTCTGCAGGTCTGGTTTTGCCTATTAGATGTTACACATGATTTAAGGAGAGGTCTCCCTGGTTTTGACTAGAAAGCTTCGGAGGCTTACCATAGTGAGAGCAGCAACATTTCCCAGGTTCTGTGGGGGTTGAGTGTAATGGGCTTTTTAGGGAAGCTGTGGCAGTTTGGTAGGAGCAGGTTGCTGTGTATGGGGCTAAATGCAAAAACCAACAATTAAAGCTTGATTAGTGCTTTCCTGTCATTCCTGTATAGAAGGCAGAAAGTGGGACGGAGGAGAAAAAAATGCAAGTATAGTTGAGATGCCACTCAAATATCTGTGTGAGAAACTTGCTTTAAAATCTGACAGAATTTAATACATCACAGAGGGATAGAAGGGCATGAGTACAAAGAAAAACATGAGGGAAAAGAATGTAAAAGAGCATGTGAACATAATCACCATTGGAAGAGAGAGAAAACAGTGGCCTTCAGACAGGAAAGATGTTAAAATATATAATGAAAGGACATAGATGTGTTTTCATGAATCACTAAAATAGAACTGTAGTTCGTCAGTTCATAGCACGTTTTCCTATGCTTTGGTGACAGAAAGGAGCTTTAAAGCTAACTTAGCTGTCTGATATTGGATTCCAAGGCAGAATAACTTTGTATTTGTAATCATTGTATTTGTAATTTGCTGCTTTATTTTCTGAAGACTTGTGGCTGGCCACTGGAGGGTGGGAAATGGAGTTGTAGTAGTCACTATTTAGGACAGTTCCCAAGAAACTTTACTGTTAGTTAGAGCGGGGCCACACAAATGTAGATTAGAGTTTCAATGCAAAGGGATGAAAATCTTCAGTAGAGTGAAGGGAAAAAGGAGGTATAGAAACCTCTTAAGAAATCCACAAGCCAGTTCCTGTTTGTGGAAACTTTAATTGCTGCTAGACTAACTGTTAAACAGCACTAAAATTTATCTATGCTTTTATGTGAACACAGAAAAGGACTTTGAACTGGTGACTTGGGACATATTTAGTTTAGCTCTCTTTCTTTCATTCTTTCCCCTTTTTTATTCATCTGTCCTGTGTGGACTGTTGGGAGAAGGGACTGTTTCCCACTGCTTGTACGTGCCCAGCATAATGTGGCTGCCATCTTCTCAAGGGTCATTGATTACTACCACCGTGCAAATTTTAGCAGCTAACTGTTATGTTGATTCTCTTTCCAGGAGCTGGCTGTTCCCAGTGTCCATGACATAGGAGCTTTGGTGGCATTTGGCTCGGGTGTTGTATACATTACACTTCAGTCTATAATATCTTACAAGTCTTGTCCACAGTGGAACACTTACTTTGTGTGTCACATAAGGATGGCCATATCTGTAATATCATGCATTGCTTTCATTCCCAGTATCCTTTATGCGGTATCTATTTCATGGTTTTCCCTTTATGCATTCATTATTTTCATTTTAAGTTAAACCACTGCTGGTAAGGGATAGAAATAGGTTACAGTCTTTGCTGAGGACTCTCTAATATTTCTGCTATAATATTGCATACAGCACATTGACACACCATTAATAACATAAAGACAAGTTTCAGAGTCCTTCTGAAAAGGTTCTTCTTTCATTAGAGTATTTAAAACTAATGCCCCAGTCTTCTTAGTAGGATCATATGATAATTCAGACATGACAGAACGTCAGCAAGTTAACTTTCCAATCTCCTTCATTTGAAGACGTTTATGGACAAAGACCTGCAAAAGGGGGACTCTGCTCCTAAAATGAACATAGCAGACATATAAAATACAGTTGGCATACACAAGATTTACTTCAAACCTAGGCAGATACTTTGGATCATGTTGTTTGGTGCTTGTCTTTATTAGATGTTTCTTCTAGAGATACAATCAACATTCTTACTGTCTTTTCCCACGGCCCACTGAAATCAGTAATCCCATCGATTTACTGGGCTTTGGGTGCTCTGCCAGTTTTGAAAAGTGGTCACAGCAGATCATTGCACCAGCCTGTCAGCTTCAGCCTGCTATTGATGTCAGCAGCTGTGAAAGGGATTTTAAAGACGGTCCTGGTCCTGAGGGAAAGTTGTACAAATTTATAAGGCACCTGTTTTGGACCAATGGAAACGAATGTGGTTCCCCTTCCAACAATGAAGGACTCAGCTCCCCCAGTTCTCAGTCACGAATGTGATCTGAGTTTTGGAGTGTCTTCTCTTACCCTCTGTGCTTTGGAAGAAGCCACAGAGACATTTATTTATGCCGAAATTTGTTTTGTTTGCTGCTATCAGTTACCTTTCAATAATATGCTTCATTTACTTGTCTTCTTGATACTTTGATTTGATATTGTTTGTTCACGATCCTCTGTGTTACAGAGAGAGGAGATAGGATCTGTTTTTGTAAACAGATATTTGCACTATTACTCACTAAACATTTAGTTTCCTTTACACTGTATTTTTCCAGTGATTGTGTTTGCTTCACGAATTTCCATGACAAAAATTGATTGGACTCCAGGTGAAAAGGTAAAATCTCATTAGGTAGCCAAATTACCCTATGTCATTTACTTAAGGTATGTTGTTATGTTTGTCTAAAAGTGTATAGCATTACTAACACTTCAGAGACTTTAATTAGTACATAATCATGAATGGATTAGTGACATTTCACCCATTTGTGCAATGCTTTTTTCCAGTTATTTTTTCATTAGAAAACTGGCTGCAGCTTGATTACGAAAATTTGCCACAGATGGGTAAATCTTCAAAGAGTTAAACTTTCATTTTAAGGAAACATTTCAAAATTACCCATAGAAGAAACTGTAAAATATGAAAAAAAAAATCTGCAAGTGAGTTGTTCCACTTCCTTTTATTGTCATGCTTCTTGGAAATAAACTTCACACATGAGACAGGAGTGGACCAATTTGATTCTGAAGTTTCTGAGTTTTTTTACAACATTAGTTTTCTTAGCTTTTTTACCATTCTTTATTAAATAATGTTTAGCATTGTGATAAACATTGGAGGTCCAAACTGAAGCATACTGACGTCACTATCAGATATTTGAAATTATTTCAGTGTTCTCACAATGATAATTATGAAAGCTAAGTTTTCTTTTTGGACAAACTTCGCCTCATGGAAATATTAAAAAAAAACCAGGTTAATTGATACAGAGAGTGTGTCCTGCTTGAAAAGCTTAATGAAAGCAAACTTGGCAAATGTGCCTCAGCCAAACAGTGACAAGGAGGCTGAGATCAATCTTTGTAAGTTACACAATCTTAGCAATATCGACTCTTGGCTTTTTATTTTTACTTGAGATGCAAGGATGAGAAAAGATTTTTTAGTGACGCAGGTGACAGATTTGTTGATGGCATGTTAAGAAACACTTTACCTTCTATGCAGTATTACGTAGGTTTTCTGTGATGGTCTACTTAAAAATTAAGGTCTTATCAGGAACTTTCATACAAAGAGAACTCTCCTTTTTAAGACTATGTGACAATTTGCTGTAAGGGACAGTACTACTGAAGTCAGTGCCTCTGAGTAGAAGTTTTGAATATGGGCACTTAGGTATCATTCACATAAGAACTCGAATTTTCAGGTACAAATTATTTTCAAACTATGTTTTGATCTTGTGATAATTATAGTTTCCTTGGGCGATTTTTTTGTGTTAGTGCACAAGGTGTTGCTCAGAGGAACATATGCAACCTTGATAAATATACTTCCTATTCTGTAAAAACTAAAGCTGAAATGACTTTTATACAACAGGGCACTGGGATAATAGGTTGTAGGTGTAGAATATGGTTTGAATTTACAGAAGGAAATGTCTATTTTTATAGCATTCCACAGTTATTTTGTTTAGCTCTTTAATCTGAGAATTTGTTTTATGTCTCATACTATCAGGATTATACTTACCATTTTCTGAGTGCGATCTGTGAATGGACAGTGGCCTTTGGTTTTATCTTCTTCTTTTTAACGTTTATTAGGGATTTTCAGGTTGGTATCTGTATATTTTAGCAATAACTAAGAAGTGCTATGAATTGTATAACAACAAATGCAACAGAAAATTACCGTGCTTTATCTCAGCTAGATATATGAAAGCTATAAAGGAATAAATTTTATCAGTCACAGAACTGATTTCTGTCTACCTAATGGATATTTTTCCTCTGAGTTTTAAAACATAGAAGTTAATTTTAGAAATGATTTTTATACTTTAATAGGTGTCTGGTCTTGAAAATTATTCAGTAAATTGATATTTTTTACTTATTCACCAAACTTTTTGTAGACAGAAGCCCTCAAAAGGTGACATAATACCAAAATAAGTGATGCAACTAAAACTGCATTTCTTTCTGCTTGAGTGATATTATATAATAATCCAATGCATTGAAACAATAGGTTTTATTTGTTAAAAGAAATGCATATTTTGATATATGTCCCTTCAACAATGCAAAGAATTTAAAATACTTTTTTAAAAATATGGACATGAAAACCTTCTGGTTCGGGTAGCTGAGTCTGGGGATGCATCAAACCTGACTTTAAGGGAGAGAGACTACTAGATTAGTTAAAAAGAAAACACTGTTATATGATTTGTGAAAGGCACACCTTGAACTTACTTTCCCAAACTTTGCCCCACAACCTCTTGTTGTTTACACAGCATGTTCTAGCTGAAATGATTCATGGGATTTTTGTTTAGCACAAGGATATAAAATGCTGAAAATACTGATGTGCGAGACTTAACTTTGGCAGAAGAACTTGAAAAAGAATAATTAAAGAAGCAATGCTTACGTCAAGTGCCTTGTGGAGATTAGAGGACAAAACCTCCTGGATATTACCATTGGTGATCAGAGAATCACAGCCTCCTTATCCTTCTTAGACTTCTGGATATTTGTTTTCCCCATAAAGTAGCTGGATCTATGTAAGACTGGAGTAGAGAGCTTACGGTAGAAGAGAACTTCATATCATAATTACAAACATGGACTAACTCAGTTGTAATAACCGTAGTTATCATAACCCATATGCAGGTCTTTCATACATACCATTGCCTGACATAAGCCCCAGAAAGTTGAGAACTAGATCCAAACACTTGCAGAACTGTAGAACTAATAATCAAGATCATATATGTGAGCCAACGTTTCTGTGATAAGTTTCTGGAAACCATATCCAGAATTCATGGAGGTGTGGGACAGGAAAAATAGTGAGAACAGTCTAAGTCTTCTGGCATAAAAACAAAGCTTGACATCATACCATGTAAAACTTTGCAATTAATTTACTTGCTTCTTCACTTATTTGCTTGCTCAGCCTGGGAGTGGTTAATAGTTACTTGTAATCTGCATATAACTTTCATAAACATATACAGAAATCAATTTTAAACTAAGGATTTGGAGCTAACATACATTTTGCTAGTTAATATCAAGTATTTCTATACCCATTTACTTTTGACTGATAGTACTGAATAGAACAAGGCTGTAGAGCTTTTCCTTATTAAAAAAAAAAAAAGCTAGGTTGTTTAGAATAAAATGCTCTTTAAAAAAAGTAATTGTTCAAAATTACAAAATACATTGTCTTAAAGGCATATAATTGCCTTCTAAATCGGACAAAAATGTTTAAGTACTATTCAGAAATGCATGCATCATTACATGTACCATTTTTGGGAGGAGGTATTTATTGCCAGTTCATCGCTCTCTCATGGCTGCATATATGATAGTATCTGTTTTATCAAAAGTCATACTCTTCCCTTGGAGATACGTATTTGCAGGCAATAGTCCTCAGAGTAGTTAAATGAGTCGATAAGTCTGCTTCATATCACAGATCACAGTGTTCAACAATGGAAGTTTAACTATATGTAAGTATTGTAAACATAATAAATACAAGAAAGTGATGGTATTAAACTAAATAGAATTGCAGACATTTTAATTTGCAGACTATAAAATAGCACAAAGACCAATATTAGTATTTGACAATGACAAAGTATTTTTAGATTCTATCCCTCCTTTGTCCTGAACAGTGCTCACGGAAAGCCAGTCTTTATTTCAGAAAAACTAACTGCCAAAACTCTAAAAAAAAAGCCTTCTCTTTTCTTTTTATTTCTCACAGTATGTAGTACACATAATTTTTGTTTCTTTACTTTATGTCCTTGTACTTTATATACAGAACTGTAAAATTAATTTATCTTATGCTGATATTGTTTTATTTCTCTTTTAGAGAGTTTATTTACGGATATCAATAGAAATACACGAAGACTCCTGGTAGTGGAGAAAATTATTTTTTGTAGATATGAATACTCTAGGTTTCTTTTTACTTCCAGCAAATGTTGCAGAGTGACGGGGATTTTCAAAATTCTGTAAAGGACCCATGCCATTAACTCTGCAACATCTGTAACGGCAACCACTAAAGCATCTTAAAAGCTCACAGCAATGTTCCTGCTGCTTTTTTTCAATATTTTGTAATTTTTATACAGTTTGATATATTAAAAAGTCTCTAATAAAAATCTGTAAAAGCACTTGAAAGTCTTTCAAAGACTGATCTCCTCAGCTCTTCCCTTTTGGACATATCCATACTTTTTCATTTGTTGTAGTCTGATTAGCAACATAATTTTTTTAACTTGAGAAAGTGTATTTTGTAGATACTTAGGAGAGTCAAAAGATAGCCAAAACCACTATGGCCAAATTCCTAGTCTGTTAAATTGCAAGGACTGTGGAGCAAGGTGTGAGCAGAAGTGGGAATCTTGAACTACTCTTCTGTCACGTCAGTGCTCAGCCAGTGATCACCATATATTGCATCTTTGTTTTTTCTCAGAAGGTATTCTAAATGTTTATTTCTGATCTGCTCAGTTATTTCAAGAAATTTGATTTAGTAGATTGTGACACTATGCTACATGTCTCTGATAGTGGACGATGGCGTACGAATACAAATACTAGGAGAAGTTTAAGTTATATTGCTTAAAAATGTTTTCTAATCATCACTGCAATGTATGTTGTAAAAATCTACCCGTTTCTACCCTTTATGCACTGCTGGGCAAAGGAAGCTTAAAACTGAAGTGGGAATAGTAAGTAAATTTACATTAATGCACGATGTGCTAAAGAGAAATCTTGCTGTAGTTTGATAAGGGGAAGTTTTCCAACCTGTGTTTTAACCTACAATAATGGAATGATGAAGGCCTCCAGAAAGTCATTAGTAGTGATGGAAAACAAGAAGAGATACCATTAGTTCTTGGGTGTTCAATTAGATGTGAGTGAACTTTTATATATTTTTATATATATGTAAACTGAAGGAAAAAAACTCTGGAGAGCTTATGTGGTGAAGATATGGCATATTTGCTGCTATAAACTTACTTCTGTAATGAAAGACTTGGAGAAGAACCAATTGAGAGGTCAGATGTTTCAAGTATCTGGAGTCTAAAAGGTCTTTTGTGAACTAATTCACTACCTCCATTTAACGCATTAGCTACTTGGCTATCAATCAGGTTCTCTGAAAATTACATTTGGTGTGGTCTATCACAGTTTATGTAAAAAAAAACATTATTTTCAGTTGCTAATTTTCTATGAGATAAAAAGAAGTGTGTTGTGGAGACTGATGTCTTAAGACTATTCATCTGTTGATATTTCTTTTAATATGTGTTTTAAACTGTATTAAATTCAGCTGTTTCACAACTTAAAGAGTCCATATTTTCTTTATAAATTCTTCTAAATAAAAAAGTGAAAATGTTTTTCAAGGGAAGTTTTGCTTTCCACTGTATTCGGGTTATCTTGCAGAAGTTTATTGTTACAGTAATGTTAAAAGCCAAATCTAGTACTGACTAAATGCAAGAATTATGTCTTCCTGATTAGGTCTTCTATAAGGGGCCCACATTCCTTCAAGTGAAGATCAGAAATACAAGAAAAGGTACACACTAACCACAAAAAGCAAATGTCTGTATTCCTTAGTGTGTTGTATATTGTTCTTTTATTGCTTTTTATTCCTAGTTTTCTTGAAGTATAAGGCACTTGAAGTTGTCATTTCAAATTATATCAGATTTCAGCTCATCAATTTACTAAACCCTTTATATGGATAAAAGAATTAAGTTAACTTGAAGTTCAGCCTTGACTAATATTAGTGTGTTTTTGCAGTGAATCCGAGTACACTTAAACAAGAAAAAAAATATTTGTATTGCTCTGATTTAGGCAGGAAATCACAATAAATTTTACAAGTTTCAAGGTGAGAGAAAAGTAAGAAAACATGAAGTCATCATCTCCTGAAACAAGTTTACACTTACTTAATCTCTAGGTACTCTGTCCTTAAAAGAATCATATCCAAGAGCTTGTCAACCTTTATTAGCACAGCCTTCTAAAGAGAAGAAAAATCAAAAAAACTTTTCAGAAAAAGTGGTTGATTAAGATAATCTTGTTTGTTGAAATCAAGATGTTAATTCAAGTATTGAAGACCTATTGGATTAAATCATTCCCATTTTCCTGAGCTTTATCATGACAGTTTTTAAAATGAGTTATATTCAAAATGAAAACAATGCATCACCAATACTTTGCTTCTTAAGTAATTTGTTAGGCTAAAAACACGAACATGCATCTACACGCAAGTGGAGGCAGTGGATTATTACCTATTCATTTGTACAGTTAACAACTACTGAAAACACTTTTGATTCCCTGGCTCCAACAGCTTCTCAGTCAAGATCCTTATTATTTTTTCAATTGAAATATGAGTTGACATGTTGCAAACATTAGGAAATTATTGTTTTCTACCAGCTTGTGCTATTTTAGCTGTGAATGACTTGTTAAGCAACGCTATTTAACTTTTTACAATCAAATGTTCTCTACAGATTAGTACAGATAATGTCGCAGTGCACTTCTGTTCCTTTGCAACAGACCCTTTTTCTGTATTTTCCCATTTCCTAGCAACAAGAAATAGGTTTTTTTTCTTGAGAGCTCTGCTAGAAATAGTTTTGCCACTTACTCTGTTTTCATGCTGTTTTCTATTTGTACGCCCATCATGAGTGACTTGAGAAACTTCCATAAACTACAGTAAAGCACATGACAGTTATTTTTAGTGATTATGCTAAATCATTGCTCTACCTCTTACAGAAGTGCAAAGCCTCATTTTTCTGGGTTATGCATCTTGATCCACTGATGAAATACTGCTACTTCAGTCTCTATCACAGTTCAACACATAAGGATGAAACTTTATCAACTCAAAATAGCTAAACCCCACTTTGTCTTAGGACACTGTTACTCTCTCTGTTCTTCCCTTACATGTGAGGCACGGTTCTTTGGGGCATGGTTTAGTGTTTGATAGGAATGGTTGGACTCGATCCGGTAGGTCTTTTCCAACCTGGTGATTCTATGATTCTATGTGCGCTCAGCCAGAGATCACCATATAATGCACCTTTTTTTCTTGGAAGGTCTTCTGAACTTTTATTTATGATCTGCTTGGTTTGCATACTGCCTTATCTCTGACAGTAGTGAATGTTTGATAGTAGTAAAATTATCTTGATGGCAAAGGCTTTGTTGTTCAGTAGTAATACTGGTTGCAGAAGTTGCAAGCAGACTAGAGAGATTATGGGAATGTATGTTACTAACTTTTGGACATCTTAGTATGACATTTGTGAAGACATTCAAGAGCTTGGTGTTTTAAATTGCTTTGTAAGTACAGAGTCTTAATCTCAATACTGACACCACATTTTCATGAGCCTTCAGGTTTTGTAGGGTCTGCTCAAAGACTTCAGAGTGCTTGGGTTCGTTGAGTTGATCCTAGTAGTTTGCAGTGTCTACTACAAATGTTCTTTCTGGAAGAGCTGTTCTCCTCCAAGAAATGGAGAAAGGCAGCATAGTGCTCAAGTTTTAGGAAGGGGCGATGTTCGTTTCCTTGGAAGATGAGTTAATGACCTTTTATTTGGCAGAAATTTGACATAAGGAAGTTGCAATAGCTTTCAATCTAGAAGGTTTCTGTAGCATTGACTAAAACAATGACAGCTGGATCTGTCTTTCACTGCATTTTTGTGTGTGTGATCTCATGTGATCCACATACGCATACACAAACAGTATTGGCATCATGAAACCTGACAGTAGCTGAAGTCCTGCATGTTGCTGTAATACATATAAATTATAAAAAATGCTGTATTATATAAAAAGCAGAAGTGATTACATGAGCTTTAGCTATGTTTTGGTACTGTAATGCAAAGAGAGTATTTATTGCATTGTAAAAAGAAAATAGGCAACTTCTACCTTTGGTGTCTTGTATTTTTCCCTCTACACAGTAGATGGCACTAGCAGACCACATGATCAGGGTTTATTTTTAGCGTTCAGGGAGAAATTCCTGTTGCTGCTAGCAAGTACAATAGTGTTGTAGGTAGCTTTGACTATTTTTAATAGTCATCTGGAGACCCAGTTAAATGATTTTTTTATTATGCTTGTGTGGAAAACAAGTCAGATCTAAGTTTTCTTGCCATTCCTTCCTGCCTTAATCTAAGTAAATATGTTTTGCTACTGCAACGTGTGGTTTCATAGCAACTTCAATATTCAAATTAATTTGTCAAAAGGGAGCCACTTGTTGTAGTTAGCACTGGCACAAGCTGGAATTCAGCAGCTATAATTAAGCTATTTCCCTTGGGAAGATTTTCCTAGCCTACTACACAGAAGACACATTTTACTCAAGCTTTAGCAGAGTTCTGTCAGATTGCAGTGGAGCATTGGAAGACAATATAGACCTTATTTTCACAGGGCAACAGTAGAAAAAGAACAATATTTTAACATTTAAAAGTTATAGCCATTCTGCATCCAGAAACAGTGACATGTCAGGCAGCAAAAAGGAAATTCAGAGACAGCACCTATATCTACTTTAAATCCACTTTTGTTTACATATAACAAGTCTGGTTTCAGTTATATCCTTGCCAAATTAAATGCTTGGATAGCATTTTTTGCATGTCTTCTATGAAGTGTAGCAGTAATTCAGGCCTCTAAACATCTATTATTTTACCTAGAATCATAGAAGTTCAGCATTCTCAGTCTTAAATAAACCATTCTGAGCACAGATATTCCTCTAAAAGCTCCAGTCAATTGTTGCATGAATTTATTAAAGTAAATACGGAAAGCACTTTATGGAAGTATGAAAACTTTGTTATTGATAGGTAACTTTAACATCGTAGAACCTTCTTACTCTACAACATGACTCCTCCCCCAACACACACTCAGAAAATTCATTATAAGTGGAAGGTACATTCAGAAGAAGGTTTCTCTGGTGAACATCTGGACTTTCATCATGATATCTGCAGGAGCAACCTCTCTATAGCTCTAACCTCTATGAGCAATAATAGCAGCTGACAGATCTTTGTGCAAAGAGGTATCTTTCCTTCCTCTTACGCTGCACAATAATTGAAACACATTGGATGGTTTTCATGGACTTTTTTTTCTTTTGAGTTGAACTATTCAAGAGTATTTTGCTGTGGCAATAGAAAGGAGAGTGGTGGTGGCAGAGATTAACATCAGTTTGGTAAGGTGGCCACAGCAGGTGTCACTTGAGTGTGCAGTGTCTCTACAGAGGCGGGTAGGTGTGAGAAGATGATCTGTCTGCAACAGGGGTTTTGTTCAGTATCATTTTACTTTACAGAGGTGGAAAGAACACAAAATGTCAATGTTTTGAAGTTAATTTTAACAGTCTTGTGGATGACTAGGGAAATTCTTACCAAGGAAGAAGGAAACAACACTGGTAATGAGACATAATATGTGGTGTCGTTTTTATCTTAGTGCAGAAAGGCTTTTTTAAATCTTTGGTAATGTTAGCTAAAGCAGAAATTTATTTTCTGTTTACCTGTGGGTGACTGGGCGTTGTAGCTCTTGAGCAATACCACAATTCAAAGGAATTTTTTTGTTTAAATGAACCAACAATTAACCAACCCTTAAACATCTAATGTGTAGGTAGTTCAAAAACTTGACTACACTGCAATCAAATGATCTGAAACAAGGGCTTACACAGGTAGGCTTTGTCATATTGCAACATTTCCAGGCTGGTTCTATTTTTCTAGTAATCTGTAATAGATCTAATTAATTTAGATGACCTGGGAAAGTAAAAACTTGTTTGGGGTTTACCATAAATATTGTTTTTTATAATTGCTAGTCCCTTCCCCTGGATATTTTTTCATAGTTATTTGTGGGCTTTTTTCCTTTAAAAATTTACAAGTAGAATTCTGAACGAATTTGAATTTCACTATGATGATACCTAAAGTCTTGTCTTTACTGCTTAGAACATACTTTGACCATGGCTCTTGATCTCAGTGCAAAAATGTAACGTTCAGAAATTCTCCCTGGTGAAATATCACTCTATTCCTATAGACAGCTACTTAGTTTTTGAAGATCTAAATTCAATAGGAGATAAGAACCTTCACTTAAAGGGGAAGTGATCTGCTTACTTTTAATCAACTAAAATGAGATTGCAGGCCTCTTACTGGCTTTGTTACTATTTCTTGCTCTGCTCAGCAAGTGCATATGTTGTTTATAGAGCCTGGGGATGTTTCCTAGATTGCTTCTGAAGTCAGTGGAATAACCTCAGGGATGAATCTGGAAAATAAATCATTTCTCTGCAAGCAGTTTGAAGGAGACACAAAGCTTGAAGACTGATTGCTTGTTCTAGTTGAACCCAACTTTTTTCCCTATTGGAGGAATGGAAATGGAGCGATCAATGCGAATGCTTAGACCTAAAGTATCAGAATTGATACCACAGATAGCAAAATGATATTGTTTTGATTAAACATCTAATAACATTTAATTCAAAATTCAGTGCAAGAGATGTTATGTGTAGAGATCATTTCACTGTGGCGAGATCTGAGAAGTCTCCAAGTAGCTGTGTCAGTGTTAGAAGCAGCTGAAGAACCTGGGACCAGGCTTCAGCCAGCACTCGTTTTCTCAGGAGCGTGGAAGCTTTCCATTGGCATGGCTTCCTCTCGGTTTTGGGGGCACAGAGATGGCGCCATTTCTTATTTCTCCCTTTGTCCTCTGTCCTTCTGTGTTACCTAATACTCAATTCACACAAATTGTGTTGGCAAACAGCTCTCCTAGTATGTTAGCATTAGGATGTGGTTTCTATGATTCTGTTCCAGAAATCATCTTTCTTCATGACAGTCAACAAATTAGCCTTAGTTTCCTCCATTTTGTGGTCTCAAGCTGATGTCTAGGGAATTTAAACCTATGCAGGTAGTAAGTCATGGGTGCCCTCTGGCCTGACTGCTGACCAAAATCAACTCTAAGCTGAGATCCTGCCTAGAGCTGGCACGGCTGGTTAGCTTAAAAGTGTTTAAACCAAACATTTGGGGTAATTATAGTATTATAGCAGATTTTAAAGGGTGATTGCCAGTGCTGTCAAAGGGTGAAGCTGACATTTTTCAGTACCTCTCCTTGCCAAACAACCTTAAAATTTAAACATTATTATTGTATTAGCATAGCTTTTTAGTCTTGAACTGAATTTAAAACATACTTACTGTTTAGGATAGGCAATACAAAATCCCTATTGCTACTTTCCTGGAATCGCAACCAAAAGGAATGGTACAACATTATATAATCAGATTTTTTGAAAAATCAACTTGCAGTTTTACATGGCATCTTGTGCTTGCTCATGGCAGCCAGAACTGAGCGTTGCCATTGAAAACAGAGAGTCATGGCAGTATATTGACTCCAAAAATACCTTCTGGTTGCAAAAATATTTAACGATGTTAGGGCTAAAGAGGAGTGAGAGGAAACTAAAGAAAGACAGGGTTGGAAACTGTTCATTGCACTGTCAGATAAAAATGCAGTATGGAAAAATGCACAAATAGGCAAATAAAAAACAATTTCTGGAGTAAAAATGCAGTCCTGCAGACCACTGATCCTTCTTGAGTAGGGATTGAAGGATGAAAGGAGGTTGTTTCTCAAACCACACAGTTAAATTCAATGCGCAGAGAGCACTGTGTATCAAACATTCAACTCAGTACTGGGTACAGATAAGTCTCTCCTAGGTTTCTGTAAAGAATGAAAACACTGCTTTTGTGAATATGTCAGAAACCTCTCAAACCAGAATCTTAGCAATGTCATGGGTGGGTTATTGAAAACATCCCATAAGTCATGGTAGCAGTTAAATAAAATAGCAAAATGGGGACTAACAATCTCTCCAGTTTCTTCAAAAGGAGCTGGAGGAGTTTCACCATCTGGGATAATAACTTTTTATGTAACTTTTTGACAGAATCAGCTGTTCACCTGTCGTTTTGTCACTTACTGTTCAGACATGGATACTCAGAAATAGATCTGATGTTCAGAAGCTGAGAGAACAGGTTAAAAAAGAGGTGAGTATCCATACAGTAAAAGAGAGGAAGGGAAAGGCAGAACTGCAAGATTGCCTTGAAGCCTGTGGAAATGACATTGTCACTTGTTGCTGGCATCAATGGAAATAAAGAAAAACATAGAGAACTTGAATATACAATCAATTATATGAAATGACAGCACATTAAATAGAGGGAACAGGAAAAGCAATACTTTGGTATATTTCTTAGGAGCAAAGTTATATTATAACTGCAGTCTTGGAGAAGAGGCGGATTGCAGTGGATTAGTCAGAGCCAGGAGGATTTCTCCGATCTGGATTTTCTGTAACAGAGGATCTTGATTGGTTGTAAAGGCCTCCATGTAGCTTCTAGTGATAAGACACCAGCTTGCTTGGCAGCTTCATGGGGAACACAGATTTTTTTTTGCCAGCAGAATGACAGAACTAGGAAAAGAACAGAACCTCTGAAACATAACACAGGAATGAGCTACACAGGAAAGATGTTTATGGTGATCTGCTTCTGTATCCAGTGACGTGGGAGATTCTGAAAAGAGTGCCACTGTGGATGCAAGGGAGTTTTGCTTGATTGTGATGGGTTCTCCACTACTGTCATCTAAGTAATGGCTGGAATGCATCTTAAAGGGTCAATGTACAACAAAACCTCACGTCACTATACGGGAGAACAGAAACCTAAGTCAGGAGCCCCATGCTCATCACAGAAAATTTTAAATAAATAAATAAATAAAAACAGGAAAGAAAAACTGTTAAACTGGAAATGAAACACACAGGACTACAAAGCTCTGGTGATTCTAATGGACCAGCACTGGTAAGGGGAGGAGGAAGGGAAAGAGAACTATGGTGATGCAATTGGAACAGCCACAAGGTAAATGAGCACTCATCAAATAATATGTAATGGAGTCTTAAAACATCTGTTTACAATCAGAAAGAGGATAGAGACTCCAGTAGAAAAGCGGTGGAGATGGCTTTTGTTATCTGTGTTTATGATAGGTTGCATTCAGATCATTTAAATGTCCTGTTGTACTTCATTGAACCAAACCTATGGAATTAAGTCTCATCTAGATACTCTGCACATGGGGGTAGTTAATCTCCTGCTGAACCACTCTTTAACATAAAATATTGATAATCTGAACTCACTGCTTAGCATGATGTTGATGCCAAATCATTTATTTTTGGTCTATCGTGAATTGTCAGTACCATTTTCTTTAAACAAGGGAGCATACTATTCAGAAAGTACCAAACAACATCTTTATCGTTATCATGAAGTCTCCTATAGAGAGTTTCCTGTTAACTTTCATAGTGTTTTGAAGAAAATTCTTCTGAAGGCTTTTATAGGCTCTTGTCCAATGTAGCTGGGGAGTCTGTTTTTCAACATCTAGTTTTACTCTTTACCATTTATTTATGGCCTCTTTAGTGCCTCCTAGGATTTTAAAGTATTTTTTTAGCCAACTTACTCTTCTCAAATTTGCACAAATTTGAAGGGAGGCTAGCTGATTCATGAGTAATTAAAGTATAATCACAAAACCTGTTCTTAAGCCGACTTCATTTACAGCTTGAGTTCTTTCAAACCCTGTCCGTGAACAGGCACACAGAGCTAGCTTTGTTTTGGCCATGTACAGCTACACCAGGATTGTGCAGGTTACGAACAGGTAGCTATAGTGGCTGAAGCGTAGAGCAGATATTGTAAACAGGATGTGAATTCTAGTGCAAATTCCTTTCAGGAAACCTAGCCTAGTCTGTTTTGTTGGTTTTGGTTTTTTTTCCCCGGCTTTGTTTTTAAACCTGTTTCTATTTAAAGGCTACCAATTGGTGTAATCTCTCCCCCCCCCCCCATTTTACTAACATCCCTTATCAGAACTGCAATTTAAGATCCTGCAACAAACTAGGATGATTTAGGCTTTTGTTATTTCCTGGCTGCATATAAAATTCAGAGTAGCCGGCAAACTCTTGCATCTAC
>WAAB01001936.1:107232-178284 GCA_013389865.1 Piaya cayana
GTAATGGCTGGAATGCATCTCAAAGGGTCAATGTACAACAAAACCTCACGTCACTATACGGGAGAACAGAAACCTAAGTCAGGAGCCCCATGCTCATCACAGAAAATTTTAAATAAATAAATAAATAAAAACAGGAAAGAAAAACTGTTAAACTGGAAATGAAACACACAGGACTACAAAGCTCTGGTGATTCTAATGGACCAGCACTGGTAAGGGGAGGAGGAAGGGAAAGAGAACTATGGTGATGCAATTGGAACAGCCACAAGGTAAATGAGCACTCATCAAATAATATGTAATGGAGTCTTAAAACATCTGTTTACAATCAGAAAGAGGATAGAGACTCCAGTAGAAAAGCGGTGGAGATGGCTTTTGTTATCTGTGTTTATGATAGGTTGCATTCAGATCATTTAAATGTCCTGTTGTACTTCATTGAACCAAACCTATGGAATTAAGTCTCACCTAGATACTCTGTGCATAGGGGTAGTTCTGTTAATCTCCTGCTGAACCACTGTTTAACATAAAATATTGCTAATCTGAACTCACTCCTTAGCATGATGTTGATGCCAAATCATTTATTTTTGGTCTATCGTGAATTGTCAGTACCATTTTCTTTAAACAAGGGAGCATACTATTCAGAAAGTACCAAACAACATCTTTATCGTTATCATGAAGTCTCCTATAGAGAGTTTCCTGTTAACTTTCATAGTGTTTTGAAGAATATTCTTCTGAAGGCTTTTGTAGGCTCTTGTCCAATGTAGCTGGGGAGTCTGTTTTTCAACATCTAGTTTTACTCTTTACCATTTATTTATGGCCTCTTTAGTGCCTCCTAGGATTTTAAAGTATTTTTTTAGCCAACTTACTCTTCTCAAATTTGCACAAATTTGAAGGGAGGCTAGCTGATTCATTAGTAATTAAAGTATAATCACAAAACCTGTTCTTAAGCCGACTTCATTTACAGCTTGAGTTCTTTCAAACCCTGTCCGTGAACAGGCACACAGAGCTAGCTTTGTTTTGGCCATGTACAGCTACACCAGGATTGTGCAGGTTACGAACAGGTAGCTATAGTGGCTGAAGCGTAGAGCAGATATTGTAAACAGGATGTGAATTCTAGTGCAAATTCCTTTCAGGAAACCTAGCCTAGTCTGTTTTGTTGGTTTTGGTTTTTTTTCCCCGGCTTTGTTTTTAAACCTGTTTCTATTTAAAGGCTACCAATTGGTGTAATCTCTCCCCCCCCCCCCCATTTTACTAACATCCCTTATCAGAACTGCAATTTAAGATCCTGCAACAAACTAGGATGATTTAGGCTTTTGTTATTTCCTGGCTGCATATAAAATTCAGAGTAGCCGGCAAACTCTTGCATCTACATATACAGTGATGGGAGAAAATTTTTGTAATGAATCCTCTTAAATTTGAAATACAATTCTAGTCACATTTTGGAACGGTCATTCCCTTCAGATAATCTCATGTTTGCTGCTGCTTTCAATTCTTCATATTGTTCACGGTAATTATTCTGCGGCTGCAGCGCAAACTACAGTTTTCCTCTGCCACTCAGCTCTGTGCAAAACACACTGCTTTGTATATGACTCGTTGTTTCCTAGCATCTGCATCTAAACAGGGACAGTGCTGTTTCAGAAGGCAGAAATGACTAAGCCCATGATACTACAGCCCAGGTAGCATTAAGTCAGCATGTCTTTCTGCAGATTCTATTGCAGTTTACATCTGGCACGCCACACAGAAAGAAAGGATTCTTTGCCTAGTGGTTGAAATGTTCTCCATCAGTAAATACTTAAACATAGCTGGAAATTGGCAGAATTTGAGGGGCCTCCTGTTAAGTAGGACATCTGCCTTCAGGATATTCCAAATGAAGGCCCTAGGAAGGGAAATTACAAAGTGAGAAATTGTTTGTATTAAGGCTAAAGTGTTCAAAAAACAACTATTGTTGTTAGATCAGAATTAGCTCCTCTGATGTTACATCAGACTTTATTAGCCTTGTTTTAGCAAAAAGCTAAGGCTGTTGCTTAACTTTCTGGAATGAGCCATGAATTCCATTGTTTTTCAGAGGCTGGGGTTTGATTCCCAGAACCAAAATTAATCTAATTCTTGAGCTGGCATATACCCTAGATTAAAGTATTCCTAGATTAGGGCTCTGAAAAGAGAGGCTTTTGGTTTCAAAACCTCTTCCACATTAATGGGTTCCTTATGGGTGATAATGGTGCAATTAAGAGAAATTAAGAATCAGACTAAGCAGTGGGCTATACAGCAGCCATACTTTTCAGATTCATTGGAGAGAAGGAATATGGAGTTACTTAAATTTTGTCCTCAGAAGGAAATCAAGATGTCCGAACCATGCTACATGGTTGCTACTGTGTTAAGAAGGCTGTTTACAAGAAGCCTTGTTCAACACCATCAAAACCCCAACGAATCTTTCCACTTTGTTTGAATTTAAATCACATTCTGTTCCTGTCATGCTTATCCACTCTGCTCTACCTCAGAGCTGGCCATCAAGAGCCATTTGCAAAAAACCCCAAAACTTATGGTAACAGGTAAACAGCAGTGGTAACTGATACCACACTTATCTACTACTTAATTACTCAGTGTGCACATCTTACTGGTGGGGCTGGTCTGTCATCACCTGTCCAGCAGGTGAATGCCTTAACTAAATTTTTTCCTTAGTTCTACAAATATACACATGTTTATAGCTGAGCCTAGGTACATTAGAATGGCTGGCCATGAGTTCTGTGCGCTCCTGTGAAAAAAACCAATAAAAATTAGCTTCTTCTGAAAAGAATTAACTACCTGTATCACACAAAGGCATAATGTTAAGGCCATTGCAGAGGTAAGGTTGAATGGCACCACGTGCCACCTAGACACACTGAGTTAATTACCAAATTACAAGTGGCGCTCCACTCATCATCATTTTCAATCTCTTATCCAGAAATAGTGCTTCATGTAAAGCAAGACTGTTAAAAACATATTCATTTGCAAGACAACCCAGAGCCAAAACTAACATAAGATTTGTGCTTATTTACACACTGCCAAAACCCCACAGGCTTTGGAGTGTGTTGATACCTTTATGGCAACTGCGTTGAAATGCCCAGCAGTATTGGCAGTGTAAGTTTTTAGTGCTCATAAGGCTGCAGATATTCAAGTTTTAGACAGCTGTCCTCATCAGTCCAATCTACGTATTTGACCTCGTCTTTGGCCTGGCTGTTGGAATAGTGTCAAAAAACATATCTTACCTCATTAGGTAGCAAACAGAACTAAACAAATGTGATCTGGAATATGTATCCAGATTCAACAATAAGGGCTGCTGGATGTAAAGTTTCAGTGGTATCCTTTGCATAACATCCTTTAAAATGACTGATACTCCTCCATCTGATGTAATCTAACCAGTAAATGTTTGTCTTGGTTTTCATGAAGTGGTATCCAAATAGGTTTTCTCCACTTTTATTTTTTTTTTAATTTCAGTCCTGTATTTTAAATTATTCTGTGCTACATGGGGGCAGAAAACTAGGTAACAGATAGCCAAAAATCAAATGCGTATCAGAACTGATTACAAATACAAACTCCCCAGACTTCTGTTGTGATTGTAGTAGATTAGGAAAATTTGTTTATGGACCTGAACCAAAACTACTAGATCTGTTTTCTGGAGGTGTTGAGGACAGTGAAGATTCAATATTCATGTAGATGGACCCCTTGAAGCCTATTAAGCGCATGGACTTCAAAGCACTTGCCTTTATTTAGGAGGGCATCCCAAAGAGTACAGCTACATTTCTTTCTTACCCGGTACATAAGCCTTCTCCCACTTTTAGAACATTTGCTGCTCAGGTTCACGAGGCACAGTGAGAGGAGTAACTAACACTTTCATTCAGAAAACATATCATCCCATCACACTGCACAGGAGTAGAAGTAGCAATGAAGAAATTCTCCCTGGCTGTGTTATGTATAAACTAATACTGCTTAGTACCAAACCACTTTTCTTGAAGGAATTCAAACATAATTTCACCAAAATTCAATTAGACTAGAATAGAAAAGTACTATAATATTATTATTATTATTATTATTTATTATAGCCAAGGAAAGTCTTTCCTGGGAGTGATGGAGTTTGGGTGATACCACTCTCCTTAGCCATGCGCAAGGCTACATCTCATGAGATGAAAAAGAAAAGCTATCTTTATAGGAATTTCTCTGGTCTTTTTGAGGAACAAATGGCAACAGCCCAGGCAGGCAAGTGCATTCATTCTGAAAGTATACACCTAAAACTAAAAATATTTATTTCTTTTCTGGAGGTGGGCCAACCAAATGAAGAAAATTAAAATGCAAATTCCATGAACTTTGTATAATGCTGAGATTTGTTTATTTATAACAAAGCAGAGACAAAAGGGGCAGGAGCACCTATCTTGTAACATGAACTTTAAAGTGTAAAATAAATACAAAGCTAACAATCAGTCAGGCCCAGGAATCCAAAACAAAGTTTGTTCAAAACGTGAGCAGAGGCACAGCTGTCACAATGCTGACTTAGCACTATTCAGATTTCAAAGGGAAGCCAAGTCCATCAGTGTTCCCATATCCAAGTAAATTGATACCTAAGCCTTAGCTGCAGACACTGCGCTCATTCACTCCTTCATCTGAGAAAAAAACAGAATGTCAGTTGTCCTTGGACACAAAAACACGTTCCTTCCAAACCAAACAACACATGAATAATTGTACTGTGATATCATAATTCTACCTCTCATATAGAAGCCATATTGGAGTTACAAATTGCCATAATTTCAGTTACAGGTTGGAAAAGCGATTCCCAAGCAGATTTTGTGGACTGGTTATCCACTGCCGCCCTCAGAACCACCAATGCTCCTTTTGTTAAGGACAAAATCTGAAGGCTGACGCTAGCTCATTGCTTTAACTTTTTTAATTACTACTGACTTAGAATAATTTTTTTTCCATTCTATTTCCTCACAAAACCAAATTATTTTGCAGTCATTTAGTTATTAGATAGACTTTAATCTACAGCATGTAGTTTAGGAGGAGTACTTTTGTTTTCATTGCTACATACTCAGCTACTGAAATTACCTGCAGGAAACTTAAAAATAAGACAAGTTTTTCAAAGGTGACTAATGCTATATCTGGAGAAAACAGGCTTTATTTTGTACTGTCTACATAATTTCCTTTAAAAAAATGGACAAAAGTTTACATAGTGTATTTTCAAAATGTTAATATGTTGATGGATCAGTAAATATAAAAGCTGAAATGAAATGAGAATTTGAGTAATTCCCTCCATTTGACTGGAGGGATAAATTTGTCTCCGAATACTTGCCTTTTTCAAGGCAGAGGGTGGCAGGATTAGTTTCCAAAGGTTTGACAGCAGATGAAGGAGGACAGGTATTTCCATGTCCGGCCAGGCTAACAGTGGCAGGAAGGATGGAACCACGCTACATTTACTTTATCTTAGTTCACTAAAACCAGGTTTCGGCTGCGGTTTTAAAGAAGCAGAAAACAAGAACCATCCGCAGCAGCAGCCGATGAGAACCGGAAAAGAGGGCATCCTGTTGTGAGCCAGATTGAGGGCTTTGTGGGTTTGTCTCCAGCAGGCTACAATAAAATGGTGGCTGGAACAGACACCTGCAGGCTCCCACCTAGCAGAAAGGTTTGTGCTGAATGCAATGGGGACAAAATCCCAAAGAGGGACCTCTGCAGTACACCAGGAATAAAAAACACAGTCATCTTTGCTGTTGCCCTTATCCTAACTTCACTTCATCACTACGATAATCTTGGTGTGCAAGAGAATATTTGCCCTGTGACCTCCCATTCTTGTTTCTGCTTGCTCAGTTTTTGGTGTCTTGCTGGCAACGCTTAGTTAAGAGGCACAACTCCACTATAAATCTCAGGTACAGCTCTGTTCCCAGCATGTTAGACCAAATGGCAGCTAAAACTCTGACAGCTCCCAGCAGCCTGTCTGTGTGAGAACTCCAACTTTTCCTGCGTTTGGTATATCAAAATCAGTGGGAGGCAATTATTGTTATTTTTAGCAGAAAGCAGAGTGCAGGAACCATGGACAGGCTGGAAAGGTCTGAAATGTGGAAAATCTGAAATTATACAAAGATTTGTTGTCAGTCCTCATTTATTATCATAAAGTAGCAAAACTGGAATCTCTTCCTATCATTAAAGCTTTCTCACTGACTCTTCTGCCACGTTTCTTTTGGCACTTCTCAACACAGGTGTCCTTAATCCTAATCACAGATACAAACCATAATGAAGGAAAGCAAATATTTTAAATATTGAATTACTGTATATTGAATGTGATTTTTGAGCACTTTTAAATGTTAAAAGAAGCAAGAAAGAAGCAAAGTAGAAGAAAATCCTCAACTTTTAAATTAAGCTTTCTACGCTAAGATGATTAACTCTCTTGCATCTCATTCCTCAGTCATCCTGTGTTTTCACTCTAGTATTTGTGCTACCACTTTGAGAATAAGTTCCTTTTGATTTTGCTTTGTGGAAAACTATGCACCAGCTTTAAAGCTTCTACAGTAAGTTTTTATTTATGAGTCATTTGTACCAAAACCAGACACTTTTGGAACTGAGCGCTGCCAAGTCAGGACATCTAAGGAAAACAAAACTGAAGAATACACATTAAATCTTTTTAAAGTTCCTTACAAAGATCTGACAGCGGAAAAGATCCTACTTCTAGTATATCTGGGATTTCATGTTTTGTCATATATTCACCTAACTATATTGAAGGAGTCAGAGAGGATAATTAGTATTTAGATAGTATGTCCATGCTCCTGCAGCGGTTTATGTATTATGTACTTACTGTTTTAAAATAGGTGATAACAAGCAAAGTTTTGGAACAGTCACCCTTTGGCCACATGTACAGGTGTGCTGGTGTAGGACAAAGGTTTTCTCAATGGGAGCTCATACTTTCTGCTTTACCCATACCTACTGGAGACCTTAAAGAACACTTACAATGCTGGTCTAGGTTGTGCTCTCTCTTTCTGTCTTGCCACAATGAGTATATGATCAGAGTAAGAGATATCAAAAACTAGAAAAGTTCATACCTGTAACACACTGTTACACATTCTCATTTTTATCTTGAGTCTTTCACTCCTGTGTATGCAAACCATCTTCTACCTACACAGGAAAAGGAGCCAATGCAATGATCAGTAGAACTTTGTCAATCAGAAATTGCTTCCACTGAGTAATTCAATTCATCCTTTTGCAAGGACAAGTCTTTTTACTGCAAGTATGCTTGGAAAATTAATAAGCAGATGTTACAGATCTTACTGATGATGTTAATAATGACTAGAAAGACTTAGGGCTTTTCAAATGGGCAAAATCATATAACATGCAATTTCCTATTTGCATGTTTTAAATATAAGACAAAGTATGGAATGTCTTGATCATTCAGTTCCTCTTTGGTAATAAAATGCATCTGGATTAAGTATGAATTCACAGAATCATAGAATTGTAGAATGGTTTGGGTTTGAAGAGACCTTAGAGATTATCTAGTTCCAACCCCGCTGTGATGGGCAGGGATGCCTTCCATCTAAAAAGAACAAATAGGAGTCTCTCCATTCCTAATTTTTTGTAATTTAAGACAGGATTGGGATGAAAAGGAAAGCCAAACATCTCACAGCATAACATAAAAAGTACAAAATATATCGTATCTTCACTAAGGCAATCTTAGCAGCTTAACACAGGTATTTCTGACTGAACATAACAATTCACAGTATTCCTAAGGGAATGTGACAGAAACTCTTTTTTTAAAGTTCTGTACAAATCAATTATACCTCCTTCCAAGTACTTTGAAGTCTTTTGAAATCAGAAAACTGGTTAAAAAATGTTCTTTCCAGATCTTTCCACTCAACATTCACTCTGTCAAATAAATTGAACTCACTTGCTAAACACAAAACATCTACAACAATCAAGGAAAAGCATTTTCACATTTGTGGAATTTAATCTATTTGCCCCCTAGAGCTCAAATGAATGACACAGAGTCATACCGGCTGTCATTTTACTACATTCCTTGTTTGTTTATTTGTGTGGTTTGTTTTTAGGGAAAAACTAACTTTTAGTGTCTCTGTGGTTTCACCTAACTAATTACAGAAAACTTGCTACTGTATGGGACATACATCACTACTTCTGTGTTTTATTGTTTGGTGCTATTTTTTTTTTCATTAGGAATCCAAGTCACTAAGCATGTTAGATAGAAAAGTACAAGTTTACTGAAGGCTGCAACTGAGTCTTGACTCTGAGAAAATGCAGTTTAACTCATTTCCTCAAGTGTTTGCCTATACATTTTGGGATGGCCAAGTCATACAGTTTATACCACTCAAGTGTTTTCCAGACGTTCAAACTGGGATGCAATTTTCTTTAATCCTGGATTTGTCCATTTTTCTACTTCCACTTCTAAAAATATATTTAGGGACCCATTACGGGTGTCTGTGACAACTGGGTCTGTTCATTAGGGCGCCAGTTGTTGCACCTTTTTACTGCTCTGTCAGAAATCTATTTTTTTTAATTACAATAGGAATTTTCATTTTTCTTTCAAGAAACCCCATCCAATATTCAGAGAGCCTTTTGGTGTGTGGTATTGGTGCCAAGAAATAAAGTTTTACCAGACCTCTTCCCAACATCTAATTTATATGCACCACTGCCTCATTTTTATTAGGTGTTATTTGGTATCTTTTCCACACGATCCCTCCCCACACAAGAAGAATGAGTCAACCCTTTTCTCTTGGTCTCTGCTGCTTATACGTATCAAAATTTCAAGCCAAACGTGGGCTTCACAACCATCGTACATTTTTTTTCCCCATAAACATACAAGCTGTAAGTTGCCAGTTTTAAAATTACCTGTGTGACAGTACAGTCCGATCCTCCTCTGCAAGTGTACTGCCATACGTCTGTTAATTCTGCAGTTATGCTCTGTATTTCCAAAGGGAGCCTCCCATTTCATTATCTCTCCTGGACAGTGGCACACAGCAGCCACTACTTCAATGATTTTGCTTTTTTTAAGTTGAGTGGAATTAAACAGAAAATGTAGTCGAAATTGTCAGGGAAATCCCTGCCAAGAGCTGTGCAAAGGTATTGTATCCTTCCCTGTCCAGTGAGTTATGCTGAGTCAGATACTACCACAGGCACCATCTCTACTCAGCACAAGGGGAAAACGGGGCTTGCAAAGATTTTACTGAAGGTTGTAAAATTCTGGTGGGGGCTGGACCTCACTGGGAGGAGAGAGATGATTGAGGAAGCCAATCACTGGTCTTGGAGCTCTTTGAGAAAACCCTTGGATGTGATTTTTTAGCTTGATTTTCCTCCACGCTATGAACATGTTTGATGAGCCCTAGACTGGGTAATAAGCAAGGTGTTTCCCACTGGATCTGATCCTGAACTGCAAATTCAACTTGACCTCAAACTTGTCCCATCCCTATGGACTTGTCTGGTGATCTGGACTCTCAGTCAAATGTGGGTCCCATCACTGGATCCACCCTGCCCAGGGGCTGTGGGACTCCATCTGCACTGGACAGCTTTGTGCCCTTCTCCTGCCTTGCTACCAGCCTCTGTGCCTGGTTCATCCTCCCTCAGGGAAAGGGAACCTGCCCTTGCTGCTCCCTAACAAAGACTTCCCCTCTGATATAAATGTGAGGACACTGAAGCTTCTCAAAACCAGTATTTTTTTAAAACACAGAAAAAAAGAAATTGACTGACATTTACTGATGACTTCTCCTTAACTTTCTTAAGAAGATATTTTAAATGAAGCTTTCCAGAAACAAGTCATCCCAAGAAGGGAAACTGATCTGGCAGATTTGGCCCCAGTATTTGAAGCATGGCAAGTCTAAAATTCTGCTCTAAGTGGTGCAGGATATTTATGAATACTCCTATGCCATTTTGCAAGAAGCAGATGAAGGGAATGAGAAGCATGGAAAGAGAGGACCAGGCAAGGCAGTGCATCATGA
The DNA here is from genome assembly GCA_013389865.1 of Piaya cayana. NCBI lineage: Eukaryota > Metazoa > Chordata > Aves > Cuculiformes > Coccyzidae > Piaya > Piaya cayana. The sequence continues at coordinate 117,183 of WAAB01001936.1, forward strand.
AGGAGCTAGAGAAAGCAAAAGGAGAATAGAATCATAGAATCATAGAACAACCAGGTTGGAAGAGACCCACTGGATCATCGAGTCCAACCATTCCTATCAAACACTAAACCATGTCCNGCCGCACTCATTCCTATGAAAGAAACGTGAGATGAAAATTGACTCAAGCTGCTGCAACCAGCTCAGATTTGCTATGACAGTGTAAGAGAACAGACAAGAATTTCAGGTGGCATGTTGACCAGCCGCACTCAGAGATGATGTACTTTTAATAAATATGGATGAACACTCTGGTTTAGAAAGTTAAATATTATTTGTGCTATTAGCATGGAATTACTTTTGCAAATTAAATTAATGCAGAAAGGGTTTAGAAGGAATGAACAATGTGACAGCACCCAAGTCAAGACACAGAACTGGGTAGTAGAAGTGAAAGGGACTTGTAATTCACTTTTTAACTTTAGCCTTTGTTTAAGCTCAGTGACTGATATGTCTGTGGGGAAAAGAAAACCTTTGTTAATTACTTAATCCTTTGCCTTTTACTGAAAAAGCTTGCACATATAACACACAAAAATCATAGAGAAATGCTGAGAAATATTAACACTGGTGTTTCTTATATTTGAAATTTGTATGTAAGTATGTCATCATGGCAGTAAAACAGAGTTGACTGATAGTGCTTGAAGCAGCTGCAACTCTCACCTCCACCTGTACCAGAGAACCAAACCTCAGAGACCTCCTTCCGGAAAATTAAACTTTTATGTAAAATACTTTTTTTTTGGTGTTCCATTCAGCAAATTTTGGGGTTTTGGCTTTAGTTTCCTTGGCTGGGATTTTTCCCCCTTCCTTCTTTTGCATGCAGCATAGACTATTTACAAAGAGAATTACAGGTGTCCTGTGGAGAGTGATTATTCAGAAGAGGAAAGAGACACCACCATAGGATGTTTTCTATTTACAAACCCTAACCAAGAGACTGCTGTTCCCTCTCATGCAGCTTTACACAACTGTCTTGAAAACAACAACCAAGCCGCAAAATGATTCAGCTATTACTTTCCCAACATTACTATGAAATAATTCAGATATTGCATGCCCTAGTGTTTTGGGGTTTGTTTCTTTATTTCTTTTTTTTTTTCACTTGTGTTTTTTTAAAGAATGATTTTTGTAAGGCTGACCTAATGCATTTGTGATTTCCCTCTGGGACTCTTGAATGGAAGTGTTAGGGAGGAGAAACACTTTTATGTGGCTTTCCATTCCCCATTCTTTCTTTGATGATCTAGAACCATCTGATCTGGGCTTGTGCCTAAAGGCAAACAGACCAGAGCTGTAACTGTGGTTAAATGGTTTCAGTGATTACACAGAAGAAGATTTCACCACAATGTTCCCCCTTCTTCCCAAATCTTGAGTAACAAAAAGCCATAAACCTAAGGAAAAAAACCACTTCAGAGTAAGGTGAGGAGAAGCCAGGAAATGGTTTGTGATGGCAGGAATTAGGGGAACATAATTGAAATTAGGGATGCTTATGTGTGTTACTATCACTCCATGACATAATAAACTTCAACAACAAGCCCAAACACTTTTAAAGGCCCTTGGGACAGCAGAAAAGAAAATGTCTGATCTCTGAAAACACCAAAGAAGTTTTATTGTTTTTTAATCCCATCAGATTACCAGCCGCTATGGTTAAAAACAAATCCTGCCATCATCTATTTTGTTAATTCTTTGGAGTTTCAGAAAAAGAGTATAATTTGTAGACCAAAACCTTATGTAGGTCACTAAGGTTGCATAAAACACTCTGTAAATGCTGTCATAAACCCAAACAAAGCAAAATTATTCTGCTGTAAATAACATGTGGTTACCATTTGTTTACAATTTAGCCCAGCTATCAAAACAAGTTAAACATTTTGATAAATGGTTCGTAGTCATTTTGTGAAGAGCACAGATTATGGGAGGTATATGCAACATCTGCTTCTCTAGTGTCAGCAGTACTGCTGAACCTCAGCTTCCTCTGCCTGGGCAATTTGTAAGCTACCAGAGTGCTCTGGGGTCAGTTAAGCTGCACAGGCTAATTGCACATGCTGCTCAATGCACTCTTCACTGATAAGCTGATTGCACTGAAGCCAGCGTAATATTTTAAAGGAAAAGAAAGAAATTAAGTCAATTCTTTCCTCATTTCATTTAATTCATTATCAAAGAAAGGATTTATAAAGAGGAGTGGGATTTGGGGTTGACAACACAACATTTTCTGAGTGCATGGATGACTTAAGATTAGCAACTATAATTTGTCTGGAGGATAAACATGGAAATAATTTGCACTAAAGAGCTGTTGGAAGTGATGTGCAGAGGGGGAATGTCTGGTTGCCTGTGGAGGCTGAAGGGAGGCTTACTTCAAAGCCAAGTTTCAAATATCATCTGTTTCCACTATAACACTATATAACAAAACAAGTTTCAGTAAAGTTTTCATTTAAGTGGAAGAGAATTTAATTGTTATGCTTTTTTCACCATCATCTCTCCTCTAATTCAGAAAAATGTTTGAAGGAATTTTGTTTGCTTGGGTCTTGGACACAAATAAAGAATGTGCACTGCTCAGGAACAAATGAAGTGTTGCAAATTGGAACTAAAAATGTAAACATTTTGGGAAATTTGGAGTGTCTGTGAGAATGTGTAAGTGTGGATGCATTTTTTTGTAAAGTGACTTTATGTAATAAAAACTTTCAAAATCTAAGGACAAAGACTGTCCATAATAAAGTTAACCATCAAGAAACCCTTTTTTTCCTCCCCAGTTCACTCTGTTTTCATATGTAGGCTGGAGAAAAAGTCAAGTGAAACTATTAAGTGAAGACTGGCACTAAATCAAATCTGCCATGCAAATCTAAGCTCGGAAATGTTGTCTGTCTTCTAGCTAAGTATGAAGTGCATGTATTATTAGAGGAAGAACAGAAACTGCATTGGTGGACAATTGCTTGCAACAGACAGGTACAAAATCTGGAAGGGGTTAGCAAAACGATGGGTAGAGTGCCACTCTTGGCAGGTGATTCCTGTTTGATATGGAAAGGATGCATACTGAAAAATGGCCAGTGTGGCATTCAAAGTGGCATGGCTGGAGAACAAGTCTTATGAGGAGCGGCTGAGAGAGCTGGGGTTGTTTAGCCTGGAGGAGGCTGAGGAGAGACCTNCAATCTAGTGTTTCTATGAGTTTATGATTCTATGACTAGTACCTGAACTGCTGATGTGATGTTAATTGTGGCTATATCTTGACTGTCTGCTCTGTGTATGATTAAAGTGATAGCTAAGATATCCAACAGAGACTTACTAAAAGATAACAGCCAAAAAAAATATCATAACATCTTTTAAAAAAGGGAAAAGGGAGCCCTCATGGGGGAAGGTGGGGCTCATGGCTCCTGGAGTCAGGTTACTTGGTCAGCAGAGCCCCATTGTACATAGTCTGGCAAACCTCAGTACTGACAGCATGTCCATTACTTATCACACAGCCCTGGTGAAGGCATCTGATGAAAGAATCCATTGTCAAATACTTGGGTAAGATTGAGCAATTCAGTCCCTGGGAGAGGTGAAATTAGCAACACACCGTGCAGCAGCCAGTTGGGGCCAGATGATGGGTAGCTGTACTTCATGCTGCTGGTGGCTGAGGGTTATTGTACTGCCTGGAAATCCTGTGGAGGGCAACAGCATGTAAGGGAGCAAAGGGATGGATGCCCAGAAGACGCAGATCCTGGAAAAAAAACAGCTAATGCAGCCTGTGCTGATACGTATGATGATACAGACACAATAACTGAAATGGAAAAAACATCCAGAACAGGAGAAAGACAAGTTCAGTTATGCAATCCACTTTGTTTATACAGAAAAAGGAAAGTTTGTACTCCCACCTGATTTTCTGAGGACTGCCTTACACAACACTAGCACAGTGTGATCCACTCGTGAGCACAGTATAAATAATTCCCAAAGAGAACTGTCCTATTGTTCCTGTTCTCTCTGCCAAAGCTTCACTTGCCACAAAAGTATGGCATGTCTCTTCATCCAAGCTGGTCACATTTTGAAATGTTTTCTGGTAACTGTATACTAAAAGCAAGAAGTTCAGGGAAATGAACAGAATTTGATTTCCTAGGGACCTCAAGCATGTGCCTGACTGGCTTTGATTTCTAACACGCAAGCTCCACGTGTACATTCGCTACAGCACAGCTACAGACCATAGACTAACACTCACAAAAACCTGTTGGAAACAATGGAAAACCTGCTTAGTGAACCTCAAACTTTAGCTGCTGGGTAGGGCGCTTGCCACTGGCTATAATCTTACTGGTTGCCACTGGTTATAATCTCTCTGGCAGAGAGAGGCACTGTTGTGCTGTTCTGCTGATTGGCCCATTGCCTGAATAAAGAAAATCCACAAGACAACCTTAGAAATGAGTTAGGGCTGTAACTAGAGAAAGCCAAGGGTACCCTGGGGCGCATCAGGATGAGTGTAGCAAGCAGGTCAAGAGGTTACCCTCCCCCTCTACTCTGCCCTAGTGAGACCATATCTGGAGTACTGTGTCCACTCCTGGACTCTCTAGTTCAAGAAAGAAAAGGAACTACTGGAGACAGTCCAGCAGAGGGCCATGAAGATGGTCAGGGGACCGGAGCATTTCTCTTCCGAGGAAAGGCTGAGTGAGCTTGGTCTGTTTAGTTTGGGAAGGAGAAGACTGAGAGGGCAGCTTATCAATGCTTATAAATATCTAAGGGGCAGGTGTCAAGAGGATGGGGAGAGACTGTTCTCAGTGGTGCTCAGTGACAGGACAAGGGGCAATGGGCACAAGCTGGAACACAGGAAATTCCATCAGAACATGAGGAGAAACTTCTTTATGAAGGGTGATGGAGCACTGGAACAGGCTGCCCGGGGAGGCTGTGAAATCTCCTTCTCTGGAGATACTCAAGACCACATGCATCGTGCTCTAGATGAACCTGTTTTAGCCGGGGTGGTTGGACTAAATGATCTCCAGAGGTTCCTTCCAAGCCTGACTATTCTGTGATTCTGTGAAGTCTAAAGGCTTCCGGCTCATGAAAGGGTCTAAACTTAGGAGAAAAGCATACATGAGTGCTTCATAACACCACTTTCTGACATTAATCACATAAGATCTAAGAAGGCTTCAGCCAGTGATGGAGCTGTTCTTCAGGTCAAGTGCTCTTATGTTATCTCTCCCTTATACCCAGTTACGTATTTTCATCAAACCCAAAGGGCCCCTGATCTTTGAGTTTTTTTCCTCTCTCCCCTGACAAAATGTGACTGAAATGAGTCAATAGATCCTGAAAGTTTAGCAAAACTAAGGACAGACACATGCACAAAGTGATGGTGTTTTCTTAGTAAATCAAGCTAAAACGCTTTCCATAGTTAAAATATTATGCAGAAGCTATCAAAGAGGCATCCTATAAAATGGAAGAGCTCAAAAGAGAGAATTGCATGATTTTAAACTATGGTACTAAGTCAACTTAACAATGTTTGAAGAGCAAGGATGCCACGAGGCTGGATGAACAATAACAAAGCCTAATGTTTACAATTTCAGAGGAGGCAGACACAAAGGCAAAGTCAGAGGCAAACAGAAGTGACAGTAGGAAAAATACTAATAATCATCCTGCCCATGATATTTTAACAGTATTCAGCTGTTTTGAAATTGTCTTTTTGATATATGCTTTTGTGCAGGCAGGCAAGCCTTTCCAGTTCCCTAAACCACACCGAGCACATGATAAAGCATTATGAACCATTTTTCACCTAAATCCATTATTACAAAAACACTGGCTGCCGCCTATTTCACCCTTTGCTTTTGACGGTGCCAGGCAACATGCTGGGCAAATGAGACAATGTTGAACAAGGTTGCTTGGAAAAAAAAAAAATCTCTGTTGTTACTATTTGTTAGTTCCCTAAAACCACTGCACTGAGAAAAAAAATCAAATGATGAAACAACTAAGAAAAACACACTCCTTGTTTTCTCTGCTCATCTCCCTTCCTACTTCTACTCTACTTTAAAAGTAGGTGAACTGGATCCAGAAGATCATAGGATCACTTCTGCAAGCAAAAGTACTTCTTTTCAAAGAGCTGTTGAGAAGTGGTATAGAGAAATCAAGACTGTAAGATACTCACTGTAAGCAGCTCAGCTCTCACTGGGGAGATTCCCCAGGCCCCTAAAAGATGGTGTGAACTATACTACAAGAAACCACACAAGGATCATGGAATCTGTTGGGAGCATGGAGTCAGCTGAACTTGACAAATCATTTATTTGAAAGCAAAAAGGACAATCATGACTCTTAGGCAAGTTATCATATAAAATGGGCTTTACAATTTTTTTCCACTGTCCAGTTCTTCGCAGCAGGGTAATAAATTGTACTCAAGGTCTCATCACTGCAAGTGACATAAAGGGTAAGGATTATTAAACAGTTGATGGTAATCACCTATAAAAAGAACTGCTCCAGATCCCTTTCTTCTGATCCATCCTTTTCAGCACTCTGATGTGTGCTCTACCCAATAATCAATCAGTCCCAAGTCTAGCATCCACTTTACAACAACTTCTGATTCCACAGACCAGGACGCAGGGCAAGAATAAGGCACAAAAAAGGGATTTCTAGTGCACATGGAACAGCAGGAATATTTGTTCAGAATTTTCCTTTCCATCCACTTACCTGAAAATGAGAAATACACTGAATCAGAAAATAATCCACTTGTTCAAGGTCAAGACACTGACTCAAACAACTTTGAAAAAACCACCCAAATAAAACTCTGTCTTCACTCAACTTAGATTATAAGTTATACCCACTTAAATTTATTTCCTCAAAATGAGTTTAATCACGTGGAGACACATGCTAAGCTTGTTTCTGTCACTCATTTTCTGAATGGCATGGGGCAAGTTATTTTACTTTTCTGCTTAGTTTCTCTCATAATGAACTACCCCATGGAACTCCCTTACAACAGCAATGTACTAGCAGAATTAGACAGTCAAACACAAGGCAGGAATACACAGAGATTCCTGAATTAATGCAAATGTTTTTGGAAGCACTAACAAATTTGTAATTTAGCACTGAACATAAATCTCTGCTCACAGCTGATGTAAAATCTTGGTGGCAGGCAAAGGGACTGCCAGAGCACTGTGGTATTCCTCATGCCTTCTGGTAAAGTATCGATTCTTACTACAGACAGAGCTGCAGGACTGAGCGAGTTGCAGGCCTGAGCTACTGTGGCAGCTCCAGTCTTGCCTGTGAAGTGATCTGAATGGAGACACCGGCACTTAAAGCATCAGAACAATGCTTTGGGCATTAGTGTGGGCAGTTACCTCAGACAACAGGTTGCCACGGTTTCTGAAGATTAAGAAAACATGTTCCATTTTGCAGACAGATCTGTTGTACTGCTGTAACTTTCTATCAGCTTTTCAGAGATAAAACTGGATTCCCAGAAAGCTTAAGACCATGATGATCTTCAATTTCTTGCTACATAACATCATGGAAGGAAAAAGTGACCTGATCACGCATAACTCAAAGTGCTGAACTTAGTGATGTTCTCTTTTCCAAGTACAGGCTATAGCTTCTTGTGAATTTTTTTTTCACAGAATGTCAAACTATACACTTAATCCCTGATGTAAATAACACACACTGGAAAGAGAAACAAGACGGAGGAAGAGGCTCAGCTTGGAAAAAGATCCATCAATTTTCTCTTCAAATATAGCTAAACAGGAGAGCTGAGATGGGGCAGATTAATGACTAAGAGCACTAAACTAGGACTTCAACATAAAGTTATTATCATGTCCAGATGTTGGTTTTGCCTCTGACAGTTATTTGAGGTTTTACTTACATAAATACAGATATGCATCTAGCCTTAAGGCACCTATATGCATTCAAAATGCCTGTAACGTCTTTAAGAAAGTGACCTCTATACATTCTTCACTCCAGATCACCTGAAAACAAGGAAGATGGTGATGGGGTAAAATAAAAAATTTGGTTTAAACACTGAGTACACAGCTTACTAACAGCACATGATTAGTACATAACTAGCATCAACAGATGCATTCAATAGTTTTTCCAGCAACAAGCCAAAGTAGTTCTCATGCTTACAAATTATAATATTGCCCCAGGTGGTTTTAAATCCATGTAAAGTACAGGTAGATGTTTATGACTGACACCTCATAGTGTGTACTGCAACTTTTAAAAGCTCCCTGCTGTTGGAAGCTTTTTAAAAATAAATGTCACTTCTTCCCCTGAAAGCACTATGTATATCTGATTACTGTGCAGCCAAGTTGAAATATTTCCTCCATCTCCTATTCCAAAACAGATGGCAAATAATGAGCAAGTTGGAATATTCTCTGCTTATAGTATTTAGCTTGTGGTTAAGGGCTTTCCAACTTTCTGCGTTAACTCCATCTCTCTAGAAAACTGATGTAGATCAAGGAGCACTAGCACAGCTAACAAAATGCAGGCTGAAACCAACTTTCCCATACTTAATAGCTTGTGTCAGTGTGTGTCCTAAACTGAAACATCTTGGATTGACTTTGGCTACAGCCTAAGAGTATGGGGATGTATCTAGCAGATGAGACTGTCAGGAACAGCAGAGCTTAATGTAGTCAGAAGTTCTGAAGGCAGTGGAAGCACTATGGCTGCTGATGCACTGAGGGTAAACAGGGAAGGTTTTATCTTTCTCTCACTAGTTCCTCACAGTTCAGACACTTGGATTTTTACTGCACAGTGTGCCACGACTTCTGTGCGAGAGGAGACAAAGAGGCAATATTTTTCTTAACGTTTCTGCAAGCCTACGAAGATTGCACTATTCCAAAGTAAACAGTTACCCTGAGAAAAACCCACAAGTCTTAAAAAATTAAATTCAGCATGCCTATTAATGAAATTGCTGTTCTGTGATATATGTAATCACCAATTAATTATCCTCTATTATAGCAAGTGACAGTTAGGGTAGAGGTCTTCTCTTTAATTTCACATTAAAATACATTTGTAGTGGTATAAAAGACAATTTTAGTTCCTTCAGGCTAAAATTATGTTACATAAAAAGCTTCTTCAAAATTATAAACAATGGAAGTCACCTGCTTAAATGTGTTTTGGTAACATTGTTTATTTATTTGAAAAAAATAATTAACAACTATGTCTCAGGTTAAGTCTTTAAGACATGTTACTTCCTTACGGAAGTTAGAATCATAGAATCCTTTGGTTGGGAAAGACTTTTGAGATCATCTAGTCCAACTGTACCTGTCCACTACTAAACCCTGAGTGCCTCTACCCATTTTTTAAATACCTCCAGGGATAGTGATTCAACCACTTCCCTGGGCAGGCAGTTCCAGTGCCTGGCACACTATCAGTGAAGAAATTTTTCCTAATATCTAATCTAAACCTCCCCTAATGTAAGTTGAGGCCATTCCCTCTCATCTTGTCATTTTGTTGCTTGGGAGACAACATCCACCTCCTTTCAGGTAGTTGTAGATGGTTACAAGGTCTCCCCTCAGCTGCCTTTTCTCCAGCCTAAACAACCCCAGTTCCCTCAGCTGCCCCTCATAAGACTTGTTCTCCAGCTCCTTCACCAGTTTTGCTGCCCTTCTCTGAGCTGCTCCAGCAGCTAAAAGTCCTTTTTTGTACTGAGAGGCCCNACCCAGCACTTGACCTTGCTGAACCTTGTACCATTGGCCTCAGCCCATCGATCCAGCCTGTTCAGATCCTCCACGCCCTCAAGCAGATCAACACTTCCTCCCAGCTTGGTGTCATCCACTAACATACTAAGGATGCACTCAATCCCTTCATCTAGATCATTGATAAGAGATACTGGACAGAACTGGACTAACCTTGATTCCTGGGGAACACCATTCGTGACTAGCCTCTCCAACTGGATTGAACTCCTTTTACCACCCTTTGAGCCTGGCCATCTAGCCAGTTTCTCAGGAATACTGTGAGAAACAGTGTCAAAGGTTTTACTGAAGTCCACGTACACTACGTCCACTGCCTCTTCCTTGTCCACTAAGCAGGTAGCCTTGTCATAGAAGACAATCAGGTTGGTTTGGCAGGACTTGCCTTGCATAAACCTGAGCTGACTGGGCCTGATCACCTGGTTGTCCTGTGTGATAGCACTCAAGATGACACGCTCCATGACCTTCCCTGGCACTGAGGTCACCGACAGGCCTTATAATTCTCTGGATCCTCCCTCCAGCCCTTATTACTATCAGTTCAAGAATGTCAAACAGAGTTTTCATTAATTTCAGTCTTCCTTAAATTTTCTTGTAGAATAGGATCTATTGTTCAGAGCGCTAAAGTGGCTTAGGTTAAACTCCAACCCACTATTTTCAAAACCTTCAGCTAGCAGACTGATACAATTTCAGCATAACCACTTTTGGAGAAGCATGAATTACAGAGACTCCAGAAGAATTCTGATCACGTTTAAAACAACATATGAGAACAAAATAGAACTACGACTTTGGTTTACAAAACATAGCTTTAATAATGCAGATCGCTCCAACAAGTTTTCAAATATAGATTTCAAAAAGTCACCAGTGTTTTACTATATGCTTTCTGAAATAACATTATAACATTTACTTTTAAAATACTTATTGCTACTGTTAATATTTGTCAAGTTACCAAGTGTTAACTATTCAATATTTTTGTTTAAGTGTTCCCTAATAATTAACTCATCATTGAAACGTCATCTCTAGACATTTGCTAGTGCATCTATGTTTTCACAGGGATTTAAGTGTCACTGATTAACAGGTTATGAAGAACATAAACGTGTCTCCTAGACTTGCATGGGAGCCATGCTTAAGTTACAGAAAAAAACACAAAACAGCTAACTTACTGAAGTGGCATCAATAACTAAGAAAGAAGATAATGACTTGGTCATAAAAGCTAACATATTTATATTCTTAGAGGTTCAGTTGTAGTTTTTTTCCTTGGTCTGGAAATACCAGAAAGTCAATGACTGCCTGACCCATGGCATTCTGGTATAATCGCAATACTCTGGGGAATCCAAATAGATTGTGAGAAATTTCAGGTGTAACAATTATATTAAAGAAAATTCTTTAAAGAAATGTCATTTTTGACTCAGGCAGTAGATTAAGCACTTCACAGAGAAGTCAGTGCCAGTCAGGCTCCAAGTGAATTTCTCCATATTGTTTCCCAATACACAACTAAAGAGGTAGCAAAGCAAGTTTCACCATTAAACAAACTGAATTTTGGCATCTTTGCTGAAATTACCACCAATGGCACCAATTTGGAAGTGATTTCTTATCCTGTGGAAACTGCTCAGCCACAGTTCCTTTGGAGTAAGCCCAACAGCAATCAGAATGTGGTTTCTAGTGACTCATGCGACAGTGAACAAGTAGTGATGATCTGATGTTCCATTAATGGAACATCCCAGTCCTTTGCTTCTTTCACAGTGCCATTTTCAAACCAATCTTTAATGTTTGTGGCTTTCTATACTACCATAACCCGAATTTGATAAATCAAGTATTCTACAAAGCAGGAATTCCATTAACAACTCTGTACAGACTCCAATGTGAATTTGAATGGCAGCATATAGTTTGGAAACATTCACATTAATATGTTTTTCACTTGTATTTTAGTTTCTCTCAAAACACAGTACCACTGATTTGCAGTCACTATGATAGTTGACTTCTGAGAGCCAACTTCTGCATAATTCTTGTTGTGTCACCTCAGAATATAACATATTAGTAAAACACACAGCTCATCAGATCACAATTAAACAATTTAATTTTGAAAAGTTATTTTACCTGTATGTTATGGGACAGAAAAGAAGGCAACTTGGGTTAGAAGTGTTACATCACAGCAAATCCAGCAATGACCAGGATGCAGTCTTAGAGACCTGGAGGATTACAGGCATGGAATTTTTCAGAGTTTTATGAAGCAATTTCAGAGGAATTGGGAAGGAATCTGAAATGATGCAGTATAAGAATTGCAAGGATCTCATGATTAATTTTCACGGTGGAAAGCTTCAGGCTGAAACACGGTGCTTGCTCAAACTTTCTCAGAGGCAATGAAGGATCTTAGTTCTTAAAAATGCTGTCAGATAAACCATGTCACCCACGTGACTCATGCAAAAACATTGTCTGTTAAAGCTCCAAGCAGATTAGCACTCGGGAGACGTTTCCAAAGGCCAACATCAGTCTCTTTAGTCACTAAATGAAGATTCACTATCAGAACTGTTTTCTGCTTTCCCATTATCTCCCCAGGCAGGTACAGGAGCATCTGGTGTCCTGCAGGAAGCAAAAAAAGTTGTGTTGCAAATCCTAAAAGGTGGCTGAGAACACAAGCAACTTAGCATGTAATGCTGATGTCCTTTCACTACAATTGCATACACTTTATAGCCACAACATGCAGCACATTAGCCATTGATGGTTAACAAACTCACACCTTACTGGTATTGCTCCACTTACAGTCTCTAGTTTTTATCCTTTGGGTGTAACTCACTGGACATCAAAACTCTGTAGAGCCTGAAAACACACCTTTATGGTTATCAGAAGTAACGACAGATCACTACAAAGTGGCAAACACTTGTAGAAAGAGTTGAAAGCAGACAATATTGATTAATCGAATTTTTTTTTCAGTCTTCAGAGGTTCAAGGACTGAAAGGAACATGCTGTACACCATTAAGCAGTGTAAATAACACATGAAAAAAATAAGACAGGAAATGAACAATATTGTATCCAACTAAAACTGCAGGGATAAATTAGAGAAGCAAAAAAGAATTACTCAGAGTGGAATTTGGCTAGAACACTGGGTTAAATCTGACATGCAGGAACAGCCATGGGATTTTTATTGACTATAAGTGATCAGATCTCTTCTATTCAGTTTTGAAGAGAATATTTAAGATGGATCTTAACATTGTGTCAAAACACTTGCTCAGGGAATCTACTGGGAATGAAGGGGAGAGAAGCAAGCCATCTAAAGACTAAAATACACTATTGACTGAAGATGTTGCCTCTGCCTGCAGTATCCCTCATTAGTATGTAATAAGTGTGACAATAACAAGCAAGCCTGAGCCTGGTAAGTTCTGAAATCAAGGCAGAAAATATACACGTGATTATACTCTGAGAAGAATAAGCTTCACAGGAACTAGCTTCCTGCACGATAGTTAACTGCTCTCTTTGATAAAATATTATATTTTAAACCAAGCGGATGATTCCATGATTTGTCCTGTTGTTACTTAACTTGGGGCTACTCCTGTGTGTCATGATACATAATTTCTTTTCTAACTTTAGTTCTGTTTATAATAATAATTGTAATAATTTCTCTATTGGAAATTCCTAAGGTACCTTTAATGTGTTTCTAAACATTTTGGGTGCAAAACTGAGAAGTTCATTAAAGAACTGTAAGAGACCCTTCTCCCTCCCCCCTGCACACCTCCAAAATAAAGTAAGAAAGTACCTGCTTTCTTATGAAATACTACTTAACAATATCATTCCTTGTTGCCGTGGTAATTACAAAACAAAAAAGCCATGCAAAGATATGTGATCTGGAAAGACTTGTGCAAAAGCTCTCCTCTAGCAAGAAGAGGAAGATGACAATGCAATCTTTTAGTAAGAAATAAAATACACTTAATGTGCATTTGGTAAAACCATGTTTGATAACCAGTTTCAGACTTGCTCACTTGTGTTCTTTTCCTTATTCCCCTTATTCCTTCCTTATTTCCATAGAATCTATGATTCTACAATTCTATGATAACTACTTCAGGCTTATTTAGGCACCAAGAGTAGCTGGGGGATATAGCGACTCAACATATGACAATATGCAGTTCTCCTATACTTTTACTTATTTTATTAAACAATTTGCTAGTTTCAGAATAAGTCTTTCTAAAATGTAAAAAGACTCCACTGGAAGGGAGAAGTGGATTTCCTAATACATTGACAGTTTCTGAAGAAGATGCAAAAGTGTTTCAAACAGTTCAGTGGCTATAATGTAACAAAGAAAGTTAATAATTTCATCAGTTTAACAAATTCTGCCTGCTTATGGACTGAGAAGTAGCTCTGAAATTGAGTATCGACTCTTACTAGTCTTCACATCAGCTTAGTTCAATCAACAGTCACGATTATGAACTGCTGAATTCAATTTAGACTGTCAATACTGAAGTCAAGTTGCACACTCCATCTGCTGAGGAAATCTGGAAACAACTGTGTTGTGCCTCATGCATCCAGCAAAATCAAATAGATTTTGTTCTTATTAATATACAATTATGACATTTTGTATCAAAGTGCTGGAAGAAAATATCTTGGAAGAACCTTGACAGTATGGTAAAATTGGCTGCTAACGTATTATTTTGTTCCTCATCACTATATAGACATTGTCAAACATTACCTCATCATTGCTATAATCTTTTCCTTTAACTGCACCACCTCTACTTGGCTTGGAAGGAGTCCTTCTATTTCCTGGCTAAGCAAAGAATGGACTGAAAGAAGCCCAAAGGAGATGGACTTGCGAGTGTTGGTTGATGAGAAGCTCAACAGGCTCCAGCAACGTGCACTTGCAGCGCAGAAGGCCAACTGTGGCCAGCAGGTCAAGGGAGGTGATTTGACCCCACTACTTGGCTCTGGTGAGACTGGACCTGGAGTACTGCATTTAGTTCTGGAGACCTGAGCACAGGAAGGACACGGATCTGCTGGAGTGAGTCCAAAGGAGGACCACAAAATGACCAGTGGGCTGACCACCTATCCTGTGAGGACAGGCTGAGAGGGTTGGGGTTGTTCAGCCTGGGGAAGAGAAGGCTCTAGGGAGAACTTACAGCATTCTTCCAGTACCTATAAGAAACCTGGAGAGAGACTTTTCACAAGGACGTGTAGTGATAGGACAATGGATAATGGCTTTAAACTCAAAGTGGCTTTAAGCTCACAAAGGGCAGATTTAGATAGGATATCAGGAAGAAGTATTTTACTGTGAGGGTGGTGAGGCGCTGGAACAGGCTGTCCAGAGAAGTCATGGATGCCACATCCCTGGAAATGTTCAAGACCAGGTTGGATGCGGCTATGAGCAATCTGATCTAGTGGAAGGTGTCCCTGTCCATGGCATAAGGGTCGGCAAAGGATGATCTTTTAGGTCCCTTCCAATCCAAACCATTCTATGATATTCTGAATGGTGAAGTCCCATAATTTTCTGTTTGGTCAGTACTTACCCATATACATTCAAGTCACTATTTTCTGGGCCTTGCCTTGGTCTAGGCAATACTGTAGAAACAGCTCATATTTGAGATTGTATCCCTTCTGCTTTAGTACTAATCACCTTCTTCTAACACATAAAATGCTAGAAAATGGAAGACTTCAAAAGCTGTTTTAATCATGATAATTTAGATGCACAATACTATAAACAAGATTTCCTAAGCATACTTTTTCCCCAAGTTTTTTAAACACAGGGTTGAATTCCAGCCTTAATCACAGTTACAAATTACTTACTCAAGAAGATCTGGATTTAGTCCTTCAGAAATCATTTTGTTTCGTATTGCCATTACAGGAACACCCTGCGTAGGAAGAGGAAGAATAATATGAAAGTTCTGAATACAAACAGGTGAACTAAAATCCACAGGTTCTTTTGGGCTACAGTTTCTTGTAAATTTACATACATCACTCGTTGAACAAGAGCATGGAATGACAATCTCAGCTGCCATCAGGATGAATCTAGAAGTGAGAAATGACTGAGGTCAAAGGCCCTTTAAATCCTTCTTACATTTATGGCCAATCATCCTCAGAAAGCTGCAGGAAGAGAATTAAGAATGGACAGATATATTTGCCATTCATGCAGACACAACCAGGAAGCTGATGTTATGTGTATGGATGACAATGCGAAGAAAGCACAAAGTAGCACTAAGACAGCAGAGAACAGTTGTGCTGGGAAGATGAAGAACACTTGGACATGCCAAAGGCATAGCCAAAGAGGGAGGAAAACCAGGTCTAGAAGGATACCTTAAGGCAGTGCTAAAAATTAAAAAAAGTGTTTAAAAAGCATACAGAAAAAGGCAAACAGGACATGAGAACAGAAGCGCAATTTAAAAGTGACTCTTGTAAATACAAGTGCTTGTACAGTCAGGCTTGAATCTTCCATGACTTGTGAACTAGTTTTCAGCTAAATACGTACGTGTTAAAAAATAATTAAAAAATCCTTCCTTTCACTGCAAGTCCTTCCACAGCTTCTGCATTTTATTTTATTCGGCAACACCTAAACATCCCCTCATCTTGGATCGCATAGCCAAGAACACTTGGATTGCATGGCCAAAAACGCTTGGATCCACATCATCTTAGGATATATAATCCAACAAACTGCTCGTATGTTTTCACTAGAGTTGCTCAAAGACAAATTGTTGCTTTACCATCATCCCCTGTTGCAAACCATGAGAAACACCTCCTGAACCACAGCACGACAAAACCAGAGTGGGTGGGTGTGGGGAGGATGAGGGTACAAGTATTGGTTTCCAAGGATAAAACTACTGGTGGTCTAGGAAACTCAGGAGAGGCCTCACAACTTAACTGGAAAGTAACGTAGTGTTCTTTTGGCACAGAACAAACATCTGTTGTCTAAAGTAATTAAAATAATGATAAAATAAAGGGCAGCTATGACTAGCGTTCCAGAGAAGCATGTGGTACTAGTGACAGTTACAGCAGCTAACCTGGCAAAGCGAGAGCTAAGCTAACTGGCTTACTGTGTTTTTCTTGAGTGGTTTCACAGTAAGAATCACAGTCAAGACTTTTGCTTGAAGATTCTGGAATAGCACACGAACAGGTAGGTAGTTTTAGCAATCTACTAGCCATACTGCCAAAAATGTGACTTGAATAGCTGTGAGGTGTTAGTTTGTAATAAAGAATTTCTCAGTAATTCACCACTAATGCACATTAGAAAGGGGAAAGTGTTTTCAGTATTTCATGACAGCTTAAAATACTCACTTATTCTAGTATAGACTTGGACACCATATCTAGTCTAAAAGAAACATGCCTGCACAGTGCTTCACAGTATTCTTAACTACCACAAATATTGTGAGCAATAAATAGATGATCAGTTCAAACAAATCTTCATCTAGAAATGTCATTTGGGCAAACAAGTGACATTAACTGAAATACTTGACGAGAAGACAAGTCTGGTAAATACAAAAACACACATTAATTTGTAGTACTTCAGTTTGACTTTCCCACCACACTGTTTACAACTTGCAGAGGAGTTGCCAGGAACTGCCAATACAAAGGATAAATGTGGAAAGTGAGATCTCACTCCTCTAATAGTGACCAAAAAAAAAAGTAACGGAGGCCATCCAGCACTTTCACATCCACTTTGAAGCCTGGCATTAAATCAATACATTAACAGAGTGTCCTAGTCTCTGCTACTACCCTACTGCTAGATTTTCCAAATGGGTTTGTAATAAGCTACCCGTGAAGTACTAATTTGTGATTCAAATTTAAAATAAGGTCTGGAACATTATACAAAGTGCCAAACACACCAGTTGTATGCTCTGAAGAGGGAGTGAAAATATGAAATTAGTAAAATTTTGCTTATATTAAAACTAATACTATGAGATAGCAATGTTTTCTAGAATTCTAACATACATTTCAGAGGAAAATTTCCACTGACAGCTTGAAAATACAGATTTTTTGTTTTGTTTCCAATCGCCTGATGTGAAAAATGAGCTTCTAAAAAAATATCACTGTCTCCCATTCAGTTTTTAATCCCTTTCATTAGTTTTAACTCACGAAAACTGAGATTACATTCATTCATTTCCTATTTATCTGTAGAACAGTCCACAAACAAAACCTCCACTGTGAATAACAGGAAACTCAAGTGGAATCAAGTAGCAAGGCAATTCTTATATCTCTGAACTATACTGGCAAAGCTGCATTTTGTACCCTACAGCAAAACCAAACTGTAATTGTGTCTGTCTGTAGGGAATGAAACCAATTCTACCACAATAACTATACTTTCAGTGTCATCTTCTGTGACTCCAGCTAACATCGCTCTGCATTTACACATCTTCACACCTTCGGCTAACAAGCGTATGTGCAGAATTTTATAAAAAGATCTTGCCTGAAGCTATCTGAAGGCATAGTATATTACATCAACTCATTCAGTAGAGAAGACATGCTAGAAATATTGTGACGTTATCATAGATTAAAGATTACTGATGCAATTTATGCCTTCAGATATTTAATGTACACTTAGAGCCGTGTATGATGTTCTACCTAAAAATAACAGAGTACCTGAAGAATGGTGAGGACTTACCACTTGTACCATTTTGAGGTATCTCGCATATCTTGGATCCTTGGCCACAGTTGTGACATTTTCGGTTACTACCTCCGTTTTCGGTAATCCTTCTTCATGTACGTTTTTCTGCTGTATACAAAGAAGTTAACACTTTAATGGTCAGGTAGAATCACAGAATGGTTTCAGATGGAGGGGACCTTAAAGACGCTCTAGTTCCAACCCCTCTGCCATGGGCAGGGACACCTCCCACTGGACCAGGCTGCCCAAGGCCCCATCCAACCTGGCCCTGAACACCTCCAGGGATGGGGCAGCCACAGCTTCCCTGGGCAACCTGTGCCAGTGTCTCATCACCCTCACTAGGAAGAGCTTCTTCCTAATGCCAAATCTAAATCTTTCTCCTTCCAACTTAAAGCCATTCCCCCTCTTCCTATCACTACATGCCCTTATAAAAAGTCCCTTCCCAGCTTTCTTGTATGCCCCCTTCAGGTACTGGAAAGCTGCTAAAAGGTATCCTTGGAGACCTTGCATGTATGCAGACCAGAAGCATGGAGAGATTTCAATTAACAAAATTTTTAATTTAAGGGTAAAGTGCAACTCTTCTGGCATCAATATTATTCTGATCAGCCATACATTACTAGAGTTTTCCAAGACGTGCGAGAACACCCCCCCCACACTCTTTTGTTACTATTACATGTGTGACTTTCTACTTTTTAGTTACAGTTTTATGTTATTACACAGTATTTGAAAAAGAGAAGCCCATAAAAGCTCATGTTAAGTTTGTTGTATTTAATGAATAAGAGATCTAAATTTAAATACTCAAAACAAAAAAACCAATTTCTTAAGGATGATATACAGTTATTTCCCCTAGTTGGTCCAGCACATTTTTTTCCTCAAAATAATTATTTCATTACTTGACAAATGTTTTATTCAGATGATATAGCTTTTAAAACAAACTTTCTGGTATAAACTATTAACCCAAAGGCTAATATAATGAAATGAAAGAATCCTTGTGATAAATTAACTAAAAAATGTTGAAAAATTACAAGAAGCTATAGCACTATTTAAAGGATGACAGAAAACTGTAGTTTTGCTATTAAACAACTATTTGAAAGCAGCATTGGAAACCTCCTTTCAGAAATATCTGTCCCTACTGTAACACTGAAGAGGAGGAACACTCTAAAGAAAACAAAATTACCAGGAGTCACCCTCTAACATGACTGAAACATACAGTGCGACATGTCTATTTTGTCTCCCATGTTACAGGCTGCATAATAGAGTCATAATCTTTAACAGGCAAAGAAAAGCAGCAGAGTATTCCAGCTACTGCTGCTCCACAGCAACTTCCATTAAATGAGTGAAAAAGCAGAGACTAAAATTGGAGATTCCAAAAGAAACTATAATAGGAAACTGGAGAAAGAAATACATCTACAACAGAGCCCAAAAAGCCTCACTTTATGAAATGGTGATCACAGGATTCAAGTCTGGGTTAAAAAAACATCAACCAAACACACACATAACTACACAAAAAACCTAATTGTGGGGATAGCACCCTAATGTTGATCAAAGATGGCACTTCCTGTACATAGATTATAATATACAGAAAACATTCACTGTAAGAATCTCTTTAAAATAAAGTATGCTAGAAATTCCAATTTGAGCTGAAAGCTCACATTCTCACAGGAGAAAAGAGTTGGAATTATGGGATTCAAACTCCTATTTTCATTCATGACCTTTCCAGTTCCCTGATGTAATCCACATTAATATTTTAATTTGATTGAAGAAGAAGGAGGCATTGATCACTGGATTTGAGATAGTTCTAATTATTTAAGCCATGTATTCAAGAAAGAGTATATCTTTTTTTGTTTTCAGCCACTTGTCAAAAGAAGTTTAATTAGTGAAAAACATAGTTCTAGATCACAGCAGTTGATTGTTCTCTTCCAATAGCCTCATTTCTTCTATCTATTTCAAGTGAGACTAGAAACTTTGGGTTTCACGAAGAGGCATAGTCCTTCTATGCATTAGTTTTACTTCATTACTTACTTCAGATTGAGGTGATACAGCTGTCTGTTGATCTGTAGTCGCTTGCGCCACAGGACCATTCGTAACACTATTTATATTTGCATTGGACACTTCAAATTTCACATCTTCTAGGCCAGGAATAGAGGATAACTGAATGCACAAAACATGTAAAGAGTGTATCATAACTGCACATGTACAATAAAATCTGGAATATGCTGCTTACCATGTATTCCCCAGGCAGGTTTCACATGAGTAAAATCATAACTATTTATGACTAGTTTTGGCATTTAATCTGGCAGACCCCACCTCGATTTTTCTGTTCAGGTGGCTTTTACAACAAAACTCCCAGGCCATTCCATTCAAGCTTCCACTGTTAACACAGGATTGCAGTGCAGAAAAGGCTTCAACACCTTCCAGAATTTTGCTACCGCACTTACCAACCACAAAAGAGCTGTGTCATCTCCTCTGCTACTTCCTCTAAGGTGAAAAAAATCATGACAAAACCAGCTCTATTACCTAGATGGGCATCACCAGAGGGGAGACTGGTTACAGATTTTGCAATTTTCTGTCTTTTGCTCCTTCATGAAAATGCTGTGAATGGGTATTAAATATGCCAAATATCTATTTTAAAAAAATTTATTTAACATGATTATGAAGAATTCTGCAAAAGTTATCAATACTGATAACTTCTAAATATTTTGAAATAAATGAGTTAGTAAGCACTGTTTGTACTACTACAGTGTTTTCTTCACAAAGACCTTCATGGATAGTTTCAAAGTGCCCTACTCCTGCTCTAAGAAAAGCCAGCCGAAATTGCTTCCATCATTATTGAAAGTAGACCTTGTTATAAGTGTACAGTGGATTGTTTTTTTGGTTTTAGGTTTGGAGTTTTTTTCTTTTTTTTTTCTTTTGCTTTTAGCAAATTAAATGATAATACGTGACTATAGATTATATCCTCCTATCATTTTAGCTAAAGAAGATACATGAAAGGCATTTGTGTTCACTTAAATCCAGTTCAGGTCACATCTCAATATCACAAGGTTTGCAAAGCATCTATCCAGTAACTTATACTATTTGAAATCTTTACAGTCCAGTAACAGTTGCAAAGAGACTTTTTTGCTCTTCAAAGGAGCAAAAATTTCTTACTAGA
This sequence comes from Piaya cayana, assembly GCA_013389865.1. Taxonomy (NCBI): domain Eukaryota; kingdom Metazoa; phylum Chordata; class Aves; order Cuculiformes; family Coccyzidae; genus Piaya; species Piaya cayana. The sequence continues at coordinate 138,541 of WAAB01001936.1, forward strand.
GTTTGCATGGCGAATGCAGTTTTGTACTCCAACCCTGTAACAGAAGTTGCATACTTTAATACTGGAAAACTTCCCTCCATTTTCTCAAAACCAAACATTGCAATAAAGTCAGGACAAGTAAGCCGCCATATATTTCAGTTGCCCTTTCAAGATCCAAGTGCTCCTTTCCGGTTCAATATGCTTAACAGAGACAAAACCAACATTTCCACTATGCACTGTTGGATCCTTTCTTCCTTATCAACTACATGTTTAAATGTCACACACACCCGTGGCAAGGAATGCAAAGAGAGAATTCACCACACGAGCGTTTTGTATTAGCTACTTCAAATCATTATGAAAATTTACTTGCTCAATTTAGACTATGAAAACCAAGCTAGTTCATGTAACCTAGAAAGCTGTCAGTGTTAGAAGACAAAGTCTGTATACGTACAAACCTTTGCATCCAAAATATTGAGCGTTGTTTCTATTTGCTGGATACGGAGAGAGAGTGCTGACAATTTCTAGAATAGAAAACAATTTAGGATGTGAGAAGACCTCTCTAGGCCACTTATACGTATCAAACAGTTCACATCTAGCTAAAGAAAATCACTTTAGTGTCCCGCCAGCTGAAGGCAGAACAGAGTAAATGAGATGATAATGTTATGAAGTAAATGAAGCAATGGGCACCCCTTTTTAGTACAACAGCTACACTGGATCAAAATTTTAAAATTATTTTACTATGCAGTTATCTTTCCCAGAAAATGACTAACAGAAATGAAGACAGGCTAAGTACAAAAGGCAAGTATTATTAATAGGGTATTACTTGGGACAACTAGAGAACAATGGTAGGCACATTGTAGTCTCACAGTTTCCTAAACACCTTTCTTCAAAACTTTTTGCAAATGTGGACAATGAAAAGGTGCGATGCATGAGCGTGTGTGCGCGCGCAACAGAGCAAATACAAAGTAGAAAAAATTGATAATGAATACAGCAGGTGACTTAAAGCCCTCTGCAGTCAAAATGCACAGTGAACCAAAACTAACCAGAAGCTTTACATGCTCCAGGTGCACCTCAATCAAATTTTGACACTTATGTTTTTAAAAAAATTACAACTTAAGTTTTTCTAAATTACTCTGTAAGATCTGTCACTCTTTTAACTAATCACTACCATACTTCACCAGACCTGTCCAAGTGAAGCTGGCTAGCACGCTGGCTGGCAGATACGTACCACTGACAGGCTTTTGGCACATTAGCAAGATTCTGCCTGGCTCTGAAGGAGAACTTTTAACACCCTACGCAAATGGCAGTTCTGCCAACATGCTAGTAAAAGTAAAAAAAAGACTGACAGGAGTTAGTCTTTTTGATGAGTGCACTGACTTGTTTACAGATGGTTCTTGGGTCATGAAGAGGAGTTAGTTACTACTGAAAAGAACTACGCACCCTACACGTAGCTGTGTAAACGGCATGAAAGATATGAAGTGGACAGTTATTTAATTTTACAGGTCAGTTTGACTAGGCAAGAAGCAAGAAATTTAGAGTTAGGAATGGTCTCAACCCTAATTTTGAATTTTTTTTTGCTTCCGTTGATTTACACTGGGACTTTTCACACTAAAAATACTTCTGTACTTCATAAATACAAAAAAAGGAGTTTATCAACCAACTAGTCTCCTGCGTAACAACACATTTAGATTAACTAATATTTTTTTAATTAACTAAACTTCATAATGTTGCTGCACACTCAAGATGGCTTTGTGTTCTGATTTCCATAGCACCTATGCAAGAGACAATATCGAGATGACGTGACAACTGAGTTTTGGACAACTGACAACAGCATCACCAGGCATTTCTGCTGTTTCACATATGAAGTTACAATAAGGTAAAAATCTAGAAATACTTTTTTTTCCTCTTAAGCTCCATACACTGATGGAGCAAGCCAAATTTTACACTTGTCACGGGTGTGGCTCTAAACTTTACTAACAAATAACAGAATTTATCAGATTACATGGTTCAGTCTAATTGGATTTGACTGCTGTCCTAGCTCTGCTGGCTGGGGCTGTATAGTCGTCTTTGTTGAATAAACTAGTGAGCAGTTACAAAAACCCCACTAAAGACAAAAAGGTTAAGCTCAAAGCCACATTAAGAAAAACCCTTCAACAAAGGAGGAAGTACCCTTGACCTGCTCAGTGTACAACTCCAGTCTCGTCAGTCTGGTACACTTCCGTTGATGCTAAAGTCACCATAAACTTACTAGCACTAAATATTTTTATCTTTTATTTATTTTAACAAGTTATTTAAATCAACTGCTTTGTGTTCCATACTAGTGACTTGTTAAGAATGATTCTTTTTTTCCCCCATCAAAATTATTTAGATATACTTCGCATATCACACTTCTAATTTAAAGCTGCTAAAACGGGAAAGGAATTTTTGATGCAATATCCTAGAACATATGAGAGGAATACTGACTGTTAGAATGGATTCAGCACCATAGGAATACGGCAGTCTCCTTCCAAAACAAGATGATAACCACACAGGGAGATGCTTATAACAAGTTTCATGTATTAAAATGTACAAAGACTTTGCCAAATACAAAAGCTTAAGGAAACAGGATTAAGTGCAGTAAAATCAATAGTTCATGTAGATATCTTAGGGGAAAATTTTTAAAAAAGTCTATTTTAAGCACATACTCAAAAGAACCCCTGAAAAGAAAGCACACTAAATTTTTGGTTTAAGTTACCAGTATTATTGAATAAAAAATATTTAAGTGAATGGTTCTCATTTCAAGGAGTTTTTCATTGTATAGACAGCTGGGAAAATAATAAACATACCTCTTCACAAACAGTGGAAAATCGGTTGAGAAATTGCACCGTGTGAACCACAAACTGGTTTAGAAATGCTACAGTTCTTTTCTGCTGAATAGCAGGAACCTGTATTAAATAATATAAGAAAAAGAAATTATACACAGATGTTAATTCTTACATTTAGAAGCAAAGGCCTGTTAAAAATGCAATTTTTTGAATAGATTATTTTAGAAATCTGCCTTAACTGTGCTTGCTATGAATGCATAAATGTACAAACTTTTAATATCTATATACATATATATGCATACAAATCCTTTTTCACGAAAAATATAGCATGGCAATTGAAAAGGGTACACATAAAAGGCAACAAGATTCACATCTTATTATGTTATCTTATTTAAGAAAATGCTTTTAGATGAAATGATGAACATTCCTGAAAACTGGTCGTAAAAACCTTCAAAAACCAGAAAGGAAATCAGTCTTTCCTTCTGAAGCCTAAGAAGGAAAAGAAAACTTTGTCATCCATACAAATACTCATTACAACCAACATCATAAAAAAAATAGAGAGTAGTGAAATTGCTGTCTCAGTCTTTAGTGGATACCTGTATGTTTTCTTATTTGCAAGCCTAGACTGTCCTAAAATTAAATCCAAGTCAAATCCAATGCACACATACTTTTCAGACTACAAGGCAGAATGTTATGTTTGTCCAAAAAAAGTCTGGTGCTTGCAGCATAACAGACCGTTGGCAATTTTATTTAAACTGTTATACAAGACTGAAATCAGGAACATTCACACAAATGTTTATGTGTAAAATTATAGCGCCTCAAGGTTAATTACCTTGGACAACTCCTTAAGTCTTAAACTTCACAGAGGAAATTACTCTATGGAATCGTAATTGGTTAAAGTGAAAAATTTACAAGGAAGAATAGCTGCAGCCAAGCTTCAGCTGAACTGAACGGCTTATGAATGTAGTGACACTCTGGTCTCCATCTCTTCTTTGCTCTTCCATTTGTCAGTGTAGCCCCTCACCACTTTCTCAGTCTTAAAACATCCAGATGTTTTGTGTGAATTTCGCTGCTACTATCTCAAGTTTTCAGCCTATGCACCTGTATGGCAGGGTTTGCTATAGTTCTGTTCTGCAGTTCCAAAACTCTCAGAATGATGCTTAGGAATTTATCAGAATATCATGGTGTAACACAGATCATGGAAGGTTCATTCAGGCAACTAGAACTACTCTATATTTACATTCTATAGTTGAGAAACAAAGACAAAACCCTGGTTTTGTATCATTAAAAGATATGACCAAGCAGCTCTGCACTGATTTGCCCCACTGTTCTAAGACTGAAACCCCTAAATGTAATGCTATCACAGAACTTGCAGTGAAACACCTCCGGAATTAAGTGAGCACTCCCACATCTTAATCACAGAGCAGAATTATATTAATTGAGGCTGAAAAAGATCTCTAAGATAATGAAGTCCAACTGTCAGCACACTACCGTGCCTATTAAACCACGTCCTCAAGTGCCAAATCTACACAGTTTTTGAACACTTCCAGGGATGGTGACTCCATCACCTCACTGGGCAGGCTGTTCCAATGCTTGTCCACTCTTTCAGGAAAGATTTTTCCTAATATCCAATCAAATCCTCCCCTGCTACTAGAGGGTATTTGCCCTTGATCTGTTGCTTGTTACTTGGAAGAGGCCAAGACCTGCTGTGCTACAACATCCTTTCAGGTAGCTGTAGATGGCAATAAGGGTTGCTCTCAGCCTTCTCTAGGCTTAACAGCTCCAGTTCCCTCAACTGCTTCTCATAAGACTTGTGCTCCAGACCCTTCACCAGTTCTGCTGCTCTTCTCTGGACACGCTCCAGCTCCTCAAGGTCCTTCCTGTGCTAAGGGGGCCAAAACCAAACACAGAATTCATGATGTAGCTTCAGCNCAGCCAGCTCCAGTTCCCTCAACTGCTTCTCATAAGACTTGTGCTCCAGACTGTTCACCAGTTCTGCTGCTCTTCTCTGGACACGCTCCAGCTCAAGGTCCTTCTTGTGCTAAGGGGGCCAAAACCAAACACAGAATTCATGACGTAGCCTCAGCAGTGCCCAGTACAGGGGAAAGACCGCTTCCCTAGTCCTGATTGCCACACCGTTTCTGATACAAGCCAAGATACCACTGGCCTTCTTGGCCACCTGGGCTCACTGCTGGCTCATGTTCAGCCCCCTGTCAACCAGCACCCCCAGGTCCTTTTCCACCAGGCACCTTTCCAGCCCCTCATCCCTAAGCCTGGAGCATTTCATGGGGTAAATCAAGACGAACTGCCTGGGCCGCCGAGGCAGCGGGTGCTCCAGGCAGGGCGCCAGTGGCAGCGGAGTGATGAGGGAGCGAGTTTCACCCAGCAGCGGCGGGAGGACGCGGGGCACCCCCGTACCTTGGTGAGGTCGATGCCGGAGCCCACAATGGGCAACCCGTCCTCGTCCATCCCCGCGGGGCCGAGGGACGACGAGCAGCCCCTCACCCGCCCCAACCCGGACGCGAAACTTCCTCTCCAATGGGTGCGGGGGCGTGTCCTGCACATAAGCGCATGCGCACGCCTCGCACCTTACGCAATGCACAATGGAACTTGTAGTCCAGGTTGGGTAACACCACGCAAGCATTGTGGGAATTGTAGTCTGGGTGTGGGAAGCTAACCCGGCGCAATGCATGGTGGGAGTTGTAGTCCGGGTGCTGGGGGAAAGAGGACATCCGTCCCCGCCTCCTTGTAACCCTCTTTCGTGGCCGGGTGAGGAGTTGTGCCAAGATGCTCCTTAAGTATAAATGCACTGGTTTTCCCAAAACTTATAGAATCATAGAATCACCAGGTTGGAAAAGATCTACAGGATCAAGTCCAACCATTCCTATCAAACACTAAACCATGCCCCTCAGCACCTTGTCCACCCATGCCTTAAACACCTCCAGGGAAGGTGACTCAGTCACCTCCCTGGGCAGCCTGTTCCAGTGCCCAATAACCCTTTCTGTGAATTTTTTTTTTCCTAATGTCCAGCCTAAACCTCCCCTGGTGGAGTCTGAGGCTTGTGTGGTTTGTACTGTCAGTGTTGCTGAAGGTCCCTGGGTGTGACCCTACTTTGGAGCACATGGCTTTGTAGCAGCCCTGCGGCAAAGCCTCAGATAATGCAGGTTGCTAGGATTAAGCGTCTTCCCCAGCAGTCAGACATCAAAGTAATAGTGACACACGCCAGTGGTGATTTCTCCATTCTTTGGGTGTTGAAGGGCCACACTGTGGACATGGAGAACAAAAATAACAAGAACCTAATGACCGTGGGTTGTTAAAAGATAGAAGCATGACTAATTGCTTTAATACCTTGATGATTAGAACCCAAATGTGCTCTGCTAATTCTGACTTAAATTTTAACAAAATCTTCAATTTACTTCCAATTATTTCAGTTTGCTAAGCATTTTACAAAACCATATACAGAATCCATGGTAGCTGTACACACGGCACTTAGATCTGTTACTCAAGTCTTCGTTTATGTATTGATCATTATTTCTTTGATTTTATATTTACTAATTTCATAATATATTACTAACCTGCTGCAATATGCACATAGTTATTACTCTCTTATAAAAATACTATAGCAAACCCTTTTTGCCTTTACTGTTTGCATTATTGAACAACCTGTGTTTCATATTATGCTTTGGGTCAATGACGTGTAGTCAGTGATTTCTCACATCTTCCAAAGGAAGGACAGGGCTTTAGCTTACTAAATCCAATAGGTTTAATCTAGCTTGTAAGAATTGTGCCAATTTTTGTTGGGCAAAGGAGCTGTGTGCTTACATTATCTAACTGAAAAATCTTGCCACCTTAACTACCTCAAAAAAAACCCCTAAGTTATATTCAAGAAGAATTGATCTAATTGACCATAAAATGTCCGTAAGTTTTCCAGTCAATACCACAGAAATTTAATAATGTAACTGCTTAGCCAAACCTTATCTGAATTTCTTTGTCTGTGAAGCTGGACAAGAAATCTCACAAGAAAACGCTCTTCTGTTAACTTTCTGGTACTTCCTGCTTTTAATCTGGTCAAACATACTGCATAGAAAAGTACAACACAGCACTTTTTCTCCTAGCTGGAATTAGGAAATGCAGGGCATGAAACACAAAAAACAGAGAATAGAGGAAAGTGATCCTAATTTTTCTAAAACTTGTTTAAAATGTTTTAATTGAACTTGTTTGTTAAACTGCCATTATTAATGACTGGAACCCCAGTGGGAGGACTTTAAAAAAATAATTGAGCGATAATATCCAGATTTTAAGCATGTACCATTTGAAACTGTATTTTGTACTAGCATCTGTATGGGATGATAAATGTCAAATTAAGGAATAAATACTGTACAGTACATAACTGCTGGCAGTTTGTACCCTATGTATATGAATGACTTGCAAAAGAGACTCATATTATTTTTTTCGCATTTAACTGGAACCAGGAAAAATCCTCCCATTGTAATTCATCATCGATCACTGGAGTCAGGATTGAATTGGCAGGATCAGCAAGGCATCGAAGTACAGTACAAGGACTGGGATTCAGGTGAATGGAAATGACCTGTTGAACTTAAAATGACTGGAAGACGTTATGCTTGTGTTTTAACAGACACAGGACTTCACTGGGTACCACAGAAGTGGATTAAACCCTGGAAGGAACCTCAGACGATGGACACTGAGGATCTCAACCTGATCCAGGAGGAGGCGATGACACAATCTACCCAAGAGAAGTGAATAATGGACTCATAGTTTGTACTGTATGTACGAAGTGCATGCCGTGGGTAGAGGTTCATTGTGTAGAATGTGGTAATTGTTTTCCAAAAGTCTCATTAACATGTAGATGTTGTTATTGATGCTTACAAAAACAATTTGAGACCACAGCACAAGCCATTAGAATTGCAGTAGTCACAAGTCACGAACCTGGCTCTACATTTTGGTTATATAGCAACCAAATTGTGTGGCAAACAGAAATCAGAAACGAAAGTGATCTTATTTGTGTATTGAAAATAGTGTGTAGCAAAAAATATTAGTGCCTCATATTTGGACAGTGAATAGTGACAATTGGGACAGAACAGTTAAACAATGTGAAAAATGTTTTAGGTGGAAAAGGAGTAAAAAATGAGATCCTTAATCATTGTTCTCTCTTGTGGCCTATTGTGTTTAATAACAGGAGTTCAATCGGTCACAATTGATACGGCCCTGTCACAAAATTCACTGAATGTGTGGGTCCCTTGGGCTTATAAAGCAAATATAACTACTTTTGTTTGTTGTTACAGCAAGCAGGAAACCCTCTGCAAATTAAAAATGAAAATACAAAAATTATAATCTCTATATTTATAGTGATTGGAATCCTCCAGCATTTGTGAAATCACTTTCAGAGATGAATTTTGGGACCCTCCACAACTTAGGAGACACTTTTAGAACTTGTCTGATAAGAGATACCGTATTTGAATCTGGAACTTTCAAAACTGGACCAAATTAACCCATTGGTTGACGAAAACAACTATTTCTAAGACTGCTACAACAACGGGGTGGGGTTATGACTCCACTGCCATGGTTCTGATAGTGAAAGATTTAAATTAGACAATGTTGCCCTCAAAGGAACTGGACTTATTAGGGTCAGATTCATCCCGAGGATGTTGGTATTTTGGTACTCTGTCTATCAGGGATGAAACCCATGTGATACCTCGAAGAATATGGTATCAGGATGAATCTTATTGTAATGGATCTTCCCCTCATGTACCTTACCATGACACTAAACCAAAGGTACTTCCACCTGGATATTTTACAATTTGTGGAGATAAAGCATGGCCCGGGATACCTGCATTGCCTTTTGGAGGGCCTTGTTATATCGGTAAATTGAGCTTCCTGATGCCTCAAAAGGAACACATGCAATTTCTTAAAAAACTTAATAAAACAATGGTTAGAAAAAGATGATCCCCCCTCCAACTGATGGCAACTTGTAATGATAATGTAGTCTTATGGGGTCGAGCTTTGTCTATAGTTGGTTCTCTCTTTTTTCTGCAAATAAGAAGCATGAAAGCACTAAGTTCACTGCATACTTTAGCTTGCTGGACAGGTAAACAGATGAATCGAACCTCATAGATTTTATATGAGCTTGCCAACAATGTAGATAGTATTAGGCATGTCACACTGCAAAGTTGTACATGTATAGATTTTTTATTATTGGCTCANTACTTCCACCTGGATATTTTACAATTTGTGGAGATAAAGCATGGCCCGGGATACCTGCATTGCCTTTTGGAGGGCCTTGTTATATCGGTAAATTGAGCTTCCTGATGCCTCAAAAGGAACACATGCAATTTCTTAAAAAACTTAATAAAACAATGGTTAGAAAAAGATGATCCCCCCTCCAACTGATGGCAACTTGTAATGATAATGTAGTCTTATGGGGTCGAGCTTTGTCTATAGTTGGTTCTCTCTTTTTTCTGCAAATAAGAAGCATGAAAGCACTAAGTTCACTGCATACTTTAGCTTGCTGGACAGGTAAACAGATGAATCGAACCTCATAGATTTTATATGAGCTTGCCAACAATGTAGATAGTATTAGGCATGTCACACTGCAAAGTTGTACATGTATAGATTTTTTATTATTGGCTCATGGCCATGGATGTGAGGATTTTGCTGGAATGTGTTGTGTGTGTGTGTTTGAAGTACTTCAAACGTTTGTAAGACTTAGAAATTAGATTTGACTAATCTTGGAAATATATCTCTGGGACCTTTCAATCTCAAACATCCACTAAGCCGGCAAACAGGTAGATTTCCTGGGGAACCTTTGGAATGGAAGGCCCTTTAGGACAAGGACTTAGTGCTATGGCTTAAAGAATTGCTAAAGCAAGGTTTGTTTATTTTGATTGTCATTTTGGTCATTCTAAGTGTGATACCGTGTATTTTGTCCTTTGTGAGACAGATGATTGATGCAACCATGAAGAATGTTTTTGATAGTGCTTGGATTGCTCAGAAAGAAAACAGGGGAATTGATGGGTGGCTACAGACCAGAGGCCATATAATGAGCATCTCCAAGCACTGAACAGCTTATGCTAAATGAAATAAAGGCACCTTAACAGAAGGCCTCACAGCTTTGCATACACAGCTTTGCAGCAATGTATGCACAGCTTTGCACGTACACACCACAAATACAAAGGCTTATAAAGGCTCAAAGTTTCTTTTACAACATTACACGATTGTTCTGCTGTAATGCTTCTCTTGTTTCTCACTGGTAACTTTTCTTTGTAGTCTACGGAGCTAGAATGCTCACATAGCTGTTTCTCATGGGAAAGTATAAGATTCATGTAACTAATTGATTGCTTGTTGCTAAAGGAGAATTGTTGAATCAGATTGCTAAACAATAGCCTGTATTAATCGAGTAAGGTATAAGAATCTGTTATGGACTTCAATAAACTGGCTCACTTGGATCATAATGGTCTCTGTGTGATGTCCCATTTCCTCCATCACAAATGTATGCTGGCATTTAAAGACACAATCATGTGGTTCCACCTTTCAGTGAAGACTGTTTAATAGTCAGCGCTTTGAAGACGTTAACCTTAGGGATGCCGAGGCTAACTTGGAGTGCCAAAGCTGTGTGTGAAGAAAACTGATTGAAGCTTTGTCTTTATCATGAGTAAAATAGACTTTGTCTCATAGTGTGCACTAAAGGCAACAGCATGGGTTTCAAAGCACTGAAACCAATCTGCTACATATATTTTTATATTGTACAAAATCAGATCCTCTTGTCAATTGCAAAACAAAACTGCACAAGCTGAAAAAAATGGTGAGTGCTACTCTATCTTAAAATGTTTGTATGCATTTTGTATGCATATATACTGTTACAGGTTCCAAGACACAGTATTCTGTTAGAATCCACATAGAAATCAAATAGCTGTACAATTGAGAGGCAAGTTAAACATAAAAAGCTGATCCAAAAAAAATCTCCAGACATGGTGTCACCTGATCCTCCATAGGGGCAACAGTTGTTTTTACTAAGGTGGTCCAATGAACAACTGAAAAGGTCAGTGTGTGGATTAACATTTTTTGATTTCCCATGGAGTCTTCTAAATCTGTTCTTGCAAAGGGTATTCTGGCAAAGCTTTCTACACAAAGTGATATTGTCTCAATCATTTTTCCCCCAACTGAATTAAAAAAAAAAAAAGTCTCACTCAATAATTTAGGTATGTCAGAATATGTGCACATTTAGCAAACAGAAGGTTCAAAGAATTATCAACCCTTGACAGTTAAAGAGACTGAGAAATACAAATGTCAGGTGTTCTACAGGTTCACTTAAAAAGAACATAGAAATTAAATGATAAATGGTTAGCAATTCTCTGAAAATAGCTCAAGTTTCAGGTTTCCAAATACCGTGCTAAGGCAGTATCAGAGGATTAGCTATTTTGTTCTGTACGGAAGAACATGGGGAACATGTTAAAAACATTAGCTGCTTGTTTTTTTTTTTTTTTTAACGGAATACCCATTTTCTACTGGAAAGAAGTAGTACAAAGAGCCTTGAACTTGGCAAGATCATTCCAATCCTTGGTAAATAGCTTTAAGTGGTCCTTAAAACCAAGCATCCTGGCTTCTGAATTAACTACAGAAGAATTTCTGCTCTCTGTCCCTGTGGGTTTGAAGCAATTCTAAATTAAGTTTTAGTCAAAATGCATCTGCACATGCCAAACACAAACTGCTTTTTTCAACAGTGCTACTGAGTATGGTGTATGATATTCTCCATAGCAAGACGCTATATAAAGTTTTGCTCTGAGATTGGACAGGAAAAAGAAAAGTTTCAGTTTCACTGCATATCCACAAGGATAGCAGTGCTCCAGTTCAATCCTTCCTCTCAGACCCACCAAGATTTTGAGCTGTGTCCATGGCACAATTACATCTCCTGCTAAGCCTGTACTCTCTGGTCAAACTATGGATATGAGATTAACAAAGTGCTGTATATTGAAACATGCTCCACTCTGCTTATTTTCCAGTTTAATCACACATTAGTTGAGACAGGAGTGTCTTTCAAATCCATGCTAAAGTTAACAAGTTGTCTAAGTCCTAGCCCAGCATATTCTAGTTGTCTACACACTGGGGTTTCTTTTTAATTTCTTTTTTCTCCCTGGAAATAGTCCACCTGGGTGGCGGCAGGGAGCAGAATACATAGGTTGCTGCTCAGCACAGGAGGTGTGTTTAGACACAGTCACTTTACTTGTTACAAGAGAAGATTGGTGAAGATCCCTATACCATGGCTGCTTATCCACACTGAAAATTTCACCCGTACCCTGAGGCATCATGTATTTGGGTTCTGCACCAAATCATCAGCTTTCTGGAGGGAAATAATTAAAAGCACAAGTAANCCTACACACTGGGGCTTCTTTTTTCTCCCTGGAAAAAGTCCACCTGGGTGGTGGCAGGGAGCAGATGAGTCAGATTGCTGCTCAGCACAGGAGATGTGTTTAGACACAGTAACTTCACTTGTTACAAGAGAAGATTGGTGAAGATCCCCATACCATGGCTGCTTATCCACACCGAAAATTTCACCTGTACCCTGAGGCATCATGTACTTGGGTTCTGCAGCAAATCATCAGCTTTCTGGAAGGAAATAATTAAAAGCACAAGTAATACATTCAATCTAGAAATAATCTGTATGCATACGAATACAGATTTCCACAGAACATAGGACAAGTTCAAACAGCAATGAGCAGCTGGAGGCCTGTGTGAAACAAAATCTTCTGTTGCATAAGCTACTGTACACCAGCAGAGGAAGGTGAGGCCCCTTTAATTAATTTCTGTTAACTGAAAGCTAAATGTAGTGGGAATTCCATCAGTATTGGAGGAAGAAGCAGTCTTAAATTTTCAGTAGGTATCAGAGCAAGGCCTCCTGTCTTAAAATAATTTAGAAAATACTGAAGTAAGAATTTGTGTGGTATTACCACCACTTACACTTCTCAGTGCAGTATTTTGAGATGGTTTCAGGATGCAATATTTGCATCATTTTTGGCTAAGGAAATGATCAGAAACTTCTGAGAGAGTGATAAACAAATACTGAATGAAAATATTTTTTGAAGTATTCACATGCAGCTTTGTCATGAAAATCAAAGGAAAGCTATTTGTGTATTTCATTCCACTATCAAAACCATAACACATAGCTTCTTTTACTTCAGAAGTCTTTCCAGTTCTGAGGGAGGAAGACACCTCTCCAGAATTCTCAGGGAAAAAAACCCATACATAGGTAGGTGAAAAGCTCAGATGAATTGCAGTACGGTAATTTGGCTCAAAAGTAATGACTAACTGGACAGAAGGCATTTTGGAACGTGATCAAAAGTGAATCAAGATGATGATACCAAAGGCATGATGTAGCTATTTGGGAAGATGTTAGCTCTTGCTCCAGGACCACTGCTTGCAAATACAGTCCCCAACAAACTACTACAGGATAAAGCCAACAGGCACCGAACAATTCCAACATTAAGACCAGCACTGAGATCCTCAGTGAAGCAGCCTAGTCAAATGCAAACATTGAGTCTGATTCTGTATGACCAAAGACTGTCCAGAGAAAAAACTACAACAAAGACAGCAAGAACACTGCTATACAATTCTTGGTTGGTTGCTAAATAGTTACTAACTTTTGAGATGCATTTGCACTTTGCCATGCTACTTTGCTTGTTCTGCACTTTTGATGTTTTCTTATAGCCAGCTGGGATACCCAAAAAGGGTTTACAAGGTTATCTTCTTTTTATTGTGAAATCTGTTTTGGTTGTAGTGTGTGTGGGTGGCTGAATGACATGGAAAAAAAAGAAGGGGGTCAAAAGGTTTCATGCAATTGATTCTGACCGGACACTACTGTAATACCAAAATATTTATCTTCACTTAAGTCTGCTGGATACCCTTACACCAACTCTACTTACCCTGTCTTTGTGGCATCCAGCTGTTGGATTTAATAATTCACTTGCTTTCTGTACAAGGATCTCAAATATCAGTTTAATAATTCCCTCTTTCACAGAAAGCCTAGAAAAGTGAGCAGTTCTTCAGATTTTAGTATATAGACTCCCCTGATTTCTATCTACAGAAGTTTTTTTAATGAGGGATTTAGAATTACTGTCCTCCAAAATTAGCAAAAATAAATTCTGTGATAATTTCAGGTTTTGCTTCCTAAGGACAACTGGAGGCAGAGCTGCAGCAGATGGTAACCCTACTGAATAGAGTAAAAAAGGTCTTCCAAATACTTATGAATTGTCCAATTACATCACAGTTTATGGCGACAGGGGTATCATCAGCTACTGAAACACGAACTTGTGAGCTATGCTAATTATTAGGTTTTTTTCTTGTCTGCTTATTTTGTGGCAATATTAATGAAGAATAGTGAGAATGCTAAGAGGGAAGAAAATGGTGATAACACACGAAGCGTCTTCCTTGTTTAGAAGAGGGCAAACAAATTCAATTTAAATTACATATGACAATCCTAAGAGATTAGAAAGACCTTCCAGGGTTGTAACAGTATCCATTTAATTAATTTAGAATTTTTCTCTAAATGTTTTATATTGATAAATACAATCCAGTAGTTATAGTATCTTGGAATAGGTGGTAAGCAGCTTTTACTTAGTTAGTAATTCATGTAAATCTAGAATGTACACAGTAAGAGCTCATCTTTATTTGCTTACCTGCAGGTATTATTATTTTTCTGCATTAAAACAAAAAAAAAAAGAGTCACAACTCAGAGTTACTTAAAAACCTCATCAGGTATCACAATTAGATTAACATGGTTTAAAAGTAGAATAGGACCTAACAGAAAACTGGAATGCAACTTTTCCAGAAAAAGAAGCCTTAGAACTTTACACATTTGAGTTTTTAAAAATGGGTAGCTAGAAGAACACCTTTATGAGTAAAACAAGCAGATCTTTAAAACCTTTAGGACATTAAATCCTTTTTTCTAAAAAGGATGAGCTTTGATAGAGGATATGGAAAATACATTATTCTGTGAGGAAATTTATGATGTTTGTATTTTTTGATAAATTTTACTGGCTATTGGAAAGGAAAAGGATTAGAAACAATGGGAAATAAAATATGGTTTTACTTTTTAAAAAGGTGGCTGTAATCTCACATTTTGCTGTCGTAATTCTAAATTGGTTGCCTGCGTCCAGCATAAATAGAAACACATAGAAGAATATTTTAGAAATCTAACTACTGCTGATAAGGATGACTACAATGCTGTAAGGAGCTGTTACACTAGTTGAACACATTGATATCACTTCACTTGCAAAAGCATGCAGAAGGGATACTAAAGACAGGAGCTGTCTCCATCTTTTACTCTTTCCTCTTCTGCTTCATTTCTGGGTCTTGTATGGGAGGGGCAAAAAATATATGCTTTTAGAAAGCAGAATGTCTTTAATCTTCCTGTAAAAGGCTGTAACTAAAAAGCTGTAAACAGAAAAAAACCTCATATGCTGTTTGGCGTACATGAAGTAAATCTCTCCGTCATCTTAAGACAAAGAATACTTCCTTAAAATTATCATCTTGATTCTATCATTAGCTTCTTCACTGACAGTGCTGACCAGTTTACTCAGCAAACACATTCATGGACAACATTTTATGACAGTATATTATTGCATTTCTTTCTTCTAAGACAGCAATGGTCAGTAAAGTTAATATGGAGTTAGGTATTCCTTCTGTAGGTACGGTGGACCATTTCAAAGTATTTGAGGTATGTTAACTGAGTGAGATGGCCAGACTGAGATTTCTGGATAGAAAATCTCTTAAATAACACTTTAAAAAATACATTTCACAACAAATACCACATTAAAAAAACCATACATTTTATTTTAAGGGCAATAATCAAATATCAAAGGCTTTACGAAAGCTCTTGTGTTTGCAACCTAAAAATCATAAACACAAATGTTTCATATTTCACTTTTTCCTTTCTTATGTTCTCCAAGTGAATAAATACCAGTAGTGAAGAGTAGATTTGCTCATTTTACTAGAAAAGCAACATTATGCTGTAAAGTTTCATATTGAAGGCAAAGAGTTATTTTACATTTCCGTTACCCAGAAGAAAATTTTATGATCTCCTCCAACTGCACATAATGGAAGAGTTCTATGCCATGTCAGCCCAGATCCTACAGCTGCAGTACCAGTAAGAATGGGCTTAACAAAAAAAAAAAGAGAGAGAGAGATAGATTAGTACAAGTTATCATAAATTACTTCTATACCACATATATCAAGTTTCATGGACAAATAAACACCATAGATTTAGTACTCCTTAACAAATACAGTTAAAATACAACAAAAATGCAACTGAAAAATCTGATTATCTGCTACTTAGTTCCAGTAACTACTTATTATAAGTTAAGTAATGTAACAGAAAAATATTCCATGATAATACATTGTTTAAACTCTTTTCATACTTAGAAACTCATACTTTCAAACTGAGAAACATTTTTAAATAAAATTTCTTCCTGGTATTTAAGCATACTCATGACTACTATGTTTGGCAGTAATATTTTTACTGCAAGCATTACAAATACACACTAAACTCTAGTAAAACCAAAATACTAACTATGCTTTGTGTTCATTATCTTTGGATATATTCTCATTAATGATCTAAAATACAATTAGTTCAAATCCTTAAAATATACAACCAGCTACTTTTAGTCTCTTTAGAATTAGAAACAGAAAAATTTAGTAACAAGAGCTTAGAAGTGTTTTCCTTTCCTGTAAAACTGATAAGGCAAAGCAAAATAAACCATACAGATCAAATAGTTTTTAAAATAGCAAGTTAATAGTGGTGTGATTATTTTTTTTATTAATAGGGATGACACACACCAAAATAAAATAGTTAGGCTATGCAGCCTTTCTGGATGGTTTTGGCTCCTTTGCAATTGTAGCTTATAACTATTCATGAACCCGATTTGGAGAGAACAGATACAATTCCAGTCAAAAGCCTATGTCAAAAATATACCTGGGGGTGTCCTAAATGATGAATAAGCAGCTGAGTAGTTGTCTTTCCTGGATATCCCGTGGTTGCAAACAGGTTTTCATTCACTTGGGACCAACTGTGAATAAAAGGAACATATTTTTCAAATATCCCTATCAGACTACCAGAAGCAGACACAAAGTGGAGTTCTCTCCCTTGTGAAGCTGTCAGATATTCTGCTAACATTAGAGACATTAATTTAGAGAAATGGCTTGTAAATGACTCACACCTGCAGCCCTGTATGCATGTTGTGAAACTGAAAAAAATCATAGGAACATTACACATATAATACTAAATGTAAGTAGGTGACTCACAAATTTCACAATGTTTATAGACCATATCTTCCTAAAAATATTTCAGTGAGACACAACCAGGTCTCTAAACTCACAACTTAATATAGACAAAACCCACCAAATAGAGACAATGCTTATACCTGAATAATCTGGCTCGATCAACGTGGACGGGTCTTTTTTCCTGTGGATAACTGAAACAGACATTAGGAGTAAAAAACTGTTCTGCAAACACCTACAGTTTATACTGTAAATACCAAAGGCATGCACCATTTAAACAGTGAAGGGAACACAATTGTCTACTCTCTGTAAAGAAGCTGAAGGAAAATCAGAGCATTCCTGCAGCTTACATCTCAACCTAGATGTAAGCTGAAATAAAAAACTCAAGCAGTTATCTAGTTTATTACGGTTCAATAATTACGTATTTAAGACTCAGAATGAAATTTTAACAAGCACACAGAACTTACAGTGAGAAGCAAACAGTAGTAAGGTGCTGTCTCAAACAGACAAAAAGACAGACAATGTTATTTTTACCAGATAAATATCGATAAAGATGAAACAAAGAATGCCTTATAATGATCTCTACTGATATCATAATACCTTATGAATGTTCATTTATTTACTCAATAAATGATATAATACATAGTACATTTACATGCTATATAAGCAAGGTAGCTACAACTCTTCACGTACTGTTTAAGAAGAGAATAAAGAAAGGTATCTCATGTATAAAAATACCTGGAACAAGTGACATCCCAGATTAGCCAATCCCTTCCAGCAACTGCTCCAATTTTAAAAGCATTTTTTAAACACCAGTCTGCTGACATCAGTGGCATTTGTTCACACTTTAGAGAAAGAATTATCTGGTGTGTAATTATATCATAGAACCTTATTGTTCCATTCTTCTCTGCTACCATCAACTGTTAAAAGAAATTAATAGAAGTTATGAACTTAGCATCTAATAAATCCTAGTATTTTTATCAGTACTTTTTAATATTTTCATCAGTGACACAGGGGGATTGAGTGTACCCTCAGCAGACTTACAAATGAGAACAAGCTGAGTGTTGTGGTTGACACACCTGAGAGGGACAGGATGCCATTTAGAGGGACCTGGACGAGTTTCAGAAGCCGGCCTATCTGAACTGCCATGAGATTCAGCAAGGACAAGTGCAAGGTCATGTACCTGTGCTGGGGCAACCCCCCATATCAATACAGGCTGGAGATGAAGGGATTGAGTTCAGCCCTACCAAGAATGACTCACGGGCACTGGCGAATGCAAAGTTGGACGTGAGCTGGCAATGTGCATGTGCAGCACAGGCGGCCAACTGTATCCTGGGCTGCATGAAAATAAGCATGGCTAGCAGATCAAGGGAGGTGATTCTGGTCCCCTACTCTGCTTTGGTGAGACCCTGGCTGGAGTGCTGTGTCCAGCTCCAGAGACCTTACCACAAGACAGACATGGTTCTATTGGATTGGTTCCAGAGAAGGACCACTAAAATGATCAGAGTGCTGGCATACCTCTCTTTAGAAGACAGGTTGAAGAGAACTGGGGTTTTTCAGCCTGGAGAAGAGAAAGCTCCAAGGAGACCTTACGTGGCCTTTCAGTACGTGAAGGGTGCTCATTGCAGAGTAAGTGGACTAGATGACCTTTGAAGGTCCATTCCAACACAAGCCATTCCTTGATTCTATTCTGCAGCAAGACTAGCATACTTCCAAGCAAATGTTAAAATTAAAATAGGTACAATTTTAAACTTTCAACCAGAAAGCATTCTCCTGAACATTCTCCCACTAATAAATAAAGAGCACTTTAATCTATACTGCCATCACATTGTTACACGTAGTGATTATATGATTTTATCTACATGTATCTTCAGATAAATTTGGTGCTTAGAAGTACTAGCTCCTAACCGCAGATGCACTCTACTTTTATAACTGTAAAACAAAGTTATTCTTTTAAAATGAAAAAGCTCCTGTTCTGACTACAAAGAACTGACTGAAAGACATAGTAGCACACAAGGAAACAACAGTATTATAGAATGGTTAGGGAACGAAGGGACCTTAAAGATTGTCCAGTTCCAACCTCCCTATCACAGGCAGGAACACCTCCCACCAGACCAGGCTGCTCAAGGCCCCATCCAACCAGGTCTTGAACACTTCTAGGGATGGTGCAGCCACAGCTTCCCTGGGAATCCTGTGCCACCCTCACTGCGAAGAACTTCCTAATGTCTAATCTAAATCTTCCCCATTCCAATTTAAAGCCATTGCCCCTCGTCCTATCACTACATGCCCTTGTAAAAAGTCCCTCCACAGCTTTCTTGCAGCCCCCTTCAAGAACTGGAAGGCCACTAAAAGGTCTCCCCAGAGCCTTCTCTTCTCCAGACTGAACAACCACAACACTCAGCCTGTCCTCATAGTAGAGGTGCTCCAGCCCTCTGACCATCTTCACATTGATCAGTGTAATTGTAGAATTTGGATTTACACTTACTGAATTTACATACCATCTCTTGCTTCATCCTACAGGAGTTTGCAATCAATTTAATTTATCTTTTTTCTAATTAAATAATATATTCAAGTAGTTCTTTATAAAGTACTGCACAAAGAGCTTTCTGATTAAGTGATGGAAAAGCTTTTTCCATGAAGAGAAACAGTCATGAACAATAATTAAGGAATGCAAGGAAGCATTAAAAACAATACTCCAGTAACATCCAAGTCTGTATGGAGAAAAGGGAGCTGTCACCAAAACATGCTTTTCTGCAAACCAAAGGACATGGTGCAGTACACATTCTGACCCGCAATAAGCTTTTCAGCAACCATCAGTCTGTCAAATTGTACTAGCTTTTTTGAAGTGGTTTTTCTTTTAGAAAAAATAAATCCTCTGCCTACTCTTTGATAAGGGTCAAAGAAAATACAACCTAATATATGAGACTGGTGTAATATTGCAGTATTTTTGGGCTAATCTAGTAATTTAGTTGTGCTAACAAAGCTGCCCAGTAGCAAAGAGCAGCAAACACAATCAATTGTGATACCACCTGAATCAACAATTTTCCCAGTTTTCTTAGTGAGGACTGGATATTGATATTGGTGGAAAGCGCGGCAAGAATAGAGATCCTTCTTCCCTAGTGCTATGTAAATATTTTGATACTTTATTTGATTGCTTTTGTCTGTTTTAAGTGTGCATTTTTGTGGCAATCTCAACAACTATTTGTAGGTGCTTAAGGCAGTTACTGATTGGCACAACAATAATAATAAACCAAGGATTGCAGAGACTAGACCATTAATGAAGATGAATATTTTGGTATATATCAGCTGATTAATCCTCTCCAGTACAATAAGCAGAGAAGTATAAAATCACAGTTTATTAATTTGTTTTGATTTTTCAGCACATATTTCATATATTCCAAGCCAGAACAACAACAACAAAAAAATCCCTTGCTAACTTCAAACAGATCCTTTTCAAAATTTGGCATGCTTTATAAAAGCCTATGTTATTGGTGAACTGTGTTGCTGTGACTGAGAAAAACTTGAACTTTTCTCTGGTAACTGTAAGTTGATATGCAATTAGCAGAACAGTTATCAACAACAACTGATGTAGGTAATCAGGAAGGAGAATTTCTGATTGGGAGGAGTGAGGGACAATTATGACAATGAGAATTCATTTGCTGTGACTTTGCATTAGCAGATCCAACCAATGTCGTTACAATGTACACTAGTTTCCTAAACTTCAATCTTACTACAGCATCAAAGATTCATAGCTCAGATAACTCCCCCCCTTCCTGTTATTTTAAAGGTAGTGAGGGTGAAGAGCTGGAAAACACTACCTTAAAAGCCTCCTCAGGATGCCAGCAAACACTCATTCCAGGAGAACGTAAACCAAAATGGGCCTTCTCATTTCCTTCTAAATCCCAGATCCTAAAGCAAAAATAAAAAAAAATCCCAAAGTAATGTGTTATTTATTGCCATTTCACTATAAATACATTAACTTTCAGTGCTTCGATACATTCACAAAGGAAGTGACCAAATGAAATAGTGTTCATCCTTTACCACTTCAAGAAGTCAGTGAAAGCAGTCAGTGCTGAGGATGATTTATTTTAACATTGACGAACTTGTCAAAGTCTCTGTTTAAAAGGGCAATATCCAAATAATACAAGTTTAGTCGTCTAGACATGAAATCTAGTGATACGTTCCCACTTCATTCATAAGTTGACACTAACAGCGTTTGTACTGTCCCATAAATAACTGTGAAGGAAAGCAGGAGAGTCAGTGTTAGTCTAGCTGATACAAGCAACTTAAATCATTCACATTACCATGTAAAGGATAAGACCATGCCCTGTATTTTGCTTGTCTACTACATGATTTTAAGTTTCTTCCTACAAGATGGGGTAATAGAAATAAAAGAATGTCAAAATGAAGCTAAGACAAACAAATGGATCTATGGCAGAGATAACACCAGCCCACAATGGTCTTGCCATGCTTTTAACAAATAAATCACGTGTCAGTTTAATCTTTTCCTTTAGAAGAATCTATAGTACATACCACACAGTTAAAAATAAATGAAAAAATCAACAGCACTTGGTCAAAATGAATTAACAGGGAAGCGAATGCTGAAACAACAAAACTAGGTTAGGTGACGAGTGGATTTTCTTTGAATGCATTTGATATGAGCATTAATGACCTGTGAAGCTACCTGGTTTATAAAATGCAACAAAACCAAAACTGAGACCATTCTACCTGACAGCCACCGCTCAACTGCCTCTTTTCCTACAAAATCAGTAGCTCATTTGTAGGACAAAGACATCACAGTTGTAACCATCTGAAAATCAAGGTTGCACAGTATTTATATGCATTTTCATACCACAACATACACGTATATCCTTCCTCCCTGACACGCAAACCCTTATTTCTAAGCCAGTTTTTTAAGTTGTGCTCTGCCCAGTCTTTTGAGTTAGATGAGTGGCTACATACTATTATTGTTTATTCTAGAGGATTTTTGCTGACTTCCTCCAGACTTTTTCAGTTTATATCTCACCAGGGTGCTTAGAGCCTTATATTTAAGAGATTTGAAGAAACTCTTGAATAATACATCATAAGTCTAGACAAAATATATGGGAATAAAGTAAATATATTTAATGAACAACGTTGTTTTCTTATGCCAAACCACAACAGATCAAATATTTGTTTTCCCTGCAGAAAACACAGGGTCTCTAATCTTGAAGGATCAGTGTCCTTATTAAAAAAGGTCAAAACAAAAACCTGACAACTGTATAAAAAATGAAATATCTACTTGATTAGGTAATTTAGAAACATACAATACTTTCTTCTACTGCCAAAAATTTTGCCTTGTAGATTTGTCCAAGTTAAATGAACACTTTCCATGTGTATTTACTGTGCAGGAAGAAAATTATGTTATAACAGAAGATGGTGAATCATTTTGGCCAAAGGAGCATGCCATCATGTTTCCTTCCCTAAAGTAAGTGAGGTTATTAGGTGTTGAGACAAAACCTTATGCTTTCTACGTCCCTAACTTGTTATTTATAAAACACCAAACTTTTATCCCTTACTTGGTAAGCATAGTAAGATTGTTAGTAACAAACAGTAGGGAGGGAAGGGATAGAATGCCACTAATATTTTCTTCTTTTTTTGGTTGGTTTTTTTTTTTGATAAAAAAAGATGGTGTCACTTAGTTTTGGAAAAAAAACCCAAACCAAAACCCAGCCAATACATACCAAAATAGATCCTTGTCTGAATGCATCTAGTCCATGCTGGTATGGAAGTTTACAATTACATATATGTTCAATTAGCCCTTTTCAATATTTATTTGTGACCAACCCAAGTAAAACATGCGCAAAGAACAAAAATTTAGCCAAAGTGAATTTCACTTACTCAATTACTCAATAATCATAACCAAATCAGCTACAGATGCTACAGGAATTCTCTAGTTTTGTCTACATTCCTTTCATGTAAATCAATCCAAACAAACTGAGCATTTTGTCTCCTAAAGCCCTTGAAATTTTACTAATATTACCATGATTTTATACATTGTCTACTTTTCTCCAAATACTGTTATTTCTTGTAACCCTGCAGCGTGTCTCCCTCTTACTTCCCCTCCACCCTCTGCCAACCATTGTTGTATACACTTGTTATTAAGCTTATGGTATTTGCTTGATATTTAAAAGAGTATCTCCAATACATTTAAAGGAGGAAAGTTTGAGTACGCACAGCTGAAATAAGGGCCAAAGTCTGAATAATAAGAAGCCTCAAAAACAATACGTAATGTGCTCAGTAAATTCATTATTTTTCAAGTAACAGAGGACTGAGAAATTGTATGCTGCTGTGCTCCCAACATTTAAACTATCACAAAATACAGATAGTTGCAATGCCATTAAAGAAAAATATTGAGATATTAGTACTTTTTTCTTGTCACTTACAACCTATGATTAAATAAGCAAATGACAACTGCAGTTATCTCAAAGTGCAAATGTATTCAGACTGCATTGGAACAACTATATTTTATGTTATATGCACAAATATGGATAATTACATGCTGCATATGTACAGCAGTTTCACCACACAATGGACTTCTAATAAAGTAGGCAAGCTGTTCACTAGAACATCTGAAAACCTGTCCTGTGGCAACAGAGATGATATTTATTTTACATTCTAACTTTCTGATTTCAGAATAATTCTAGCTAGAGAGCAAACCAAAATCCTAAGTGAATAAAAAACATCATTTGCCACAGCAAAAGAACAAAATGATATTGCAATCGTCAGACACTTCTCAAATCCCAAGAAGATGGAAGCAAAAATGGGAATTCTTTCAACATAAGATTTCAAAACAATTTGGTGAGCACTGAGTGAGAACAAACATTGACATCTGATGCCATTCCCAACCAATCATCACAAAACATGATCAACTACACTCAAACCATTACTCTCAGGTTACTGTCTAACCTACTCTTAAAAATCCCCAACATTATTTTTTTAAAATGATGCCTAACCTACATACCCTTTGCTGATGTTTTTTTAATCTCCATCAGACATCTACCATATGTGCGGAAATTCCTATCACCCCTGAAAAGCCTAAAGGACTATGGAGAAGGGAAATACTCCTGTTATAGAGATCACACAACAAAAGTAAAAAGTTAACTTGTTAGTCATGGAGCACAAGGAGTGAGGAGAGGAAAATCTCAGAAAAGCAAAAATGTAACTGCATAGATTAGGTAACGCTGTGGAGAATACAAACAACAATGACTTTATCTCAGGTCTTCTGCCAGCTTCATATGGAGATGTTTATCAAAGATCTAGAGAGGATATTAGATAGGAAATATAAGAACAGTAGCCGGAAGTGGAACTGTAGAAATCCCCTCTAATGGTTCATAGGAAGAGGTGTAATATTAAGGATAATTTCTAGTAATTTATTTTATTTTATAGGCAAACCAAAGAATTTAGATTTTTATAAACTGGGGAATGCACTGCCAAACTAACAGTTCACTGCTGCAGACTCTGTAGCTGAACTGGGTAGCAGGACTGAGTTCAGTACAGCACACTGTGAAACAAGCCACACAAATAATTGCATGGGGAGAAAGAGGATAATAAATCTGTGCTGCTTAGCAGTAGGCCACCAGGCTCAGCCATCTTGAATTACCTCCTGACTCAACATAGAGAGTCCTGAATTTGTGCCTGTAGAGAATTTCCTTTGCTTACTCTTGATCTGTGAAATAAAAGCCTTTCCATAAAGTAAATGTACAAATACTCTTTCACAAAGTTAACAATGTCCACCATTCTATTTTGGTGGTCAAGTTAATTTAAAAGTTTTGGATTTTGGCATTAAAATTCATGTTACCTCTAGTTTCTTGTAATATCTACTTGGATAGACAAGCATTGACCTGTTTTTCACTGGTAACTGTGCAATGCAGTACTGATTATCCCCTACAGTGTTAGTAGAAGGAGGAGATGCAGAGGAGCTGCACTTGTACCATCTCAAGTGTCTCAGCTGGCTAATGTGCATTTCAGAACATGCACACTCAGAAACAAGTCCAAGAAATGCACACTACTACTATTAAAATATGCTTAACATTATCTAATGCAGTGTCATAGACTAAGCAATTTCTGTGCAAAAAAGCTTCAGTTGAATCTTTTCAATCAAAGAAAAAATAGCTGTTAAGATTTATCAGCTTATTGCTTCCAATGTAGACAATAACACTAAATGCTTCTGTGGGATGACTGGTACTGGGAAACTCAACTACAATTCTGCCAGTGAGTTTCTAAAATACAAGGTAACTGCGAAACAAATCTCATGCAATGACATCTGTTCAGAACAATTTATAGGCTACATGATGTTCTAGGACTGTGTGACCCTTAGTGTAAGTCTTCTGAACTAAAGGCTTATTCATTCACACTTGAGACTGAACTAACCTTCCAAACATTTGACTTTGAAGGTGATTTTTTCTTTTTTTTTCTATTTTTAATGCTGACCGAATAAAGTAACAAGAAATCAGTTAATACTTGCATATTGATTGCAAAATACAATAGAAGTTGTTGGTTAATACTTGCATCGTGGCTGGAAAGTGTAACAGAAACTGTGTAAGACAACATTTGGGGGACATTCAGTGATGGATACAAAATGTGTGTAAAGTTAAAGACTAGACCCTTACAAATCTGATACTCTTTTTTTTTTCACCAATTACAATGCATAACTTGCTAGATAACTGTAATCTTCATAGCTAAGAAAGGATAGATATTTTGGCATGACATTTCTTATATGAGGAGATACTGGGGAAGTCTATCACAACAAACAGATGAAGATGGAACAACATGAAGTAAGACATCTTTTTAAAAATTTTGGCAAAACCCCATAATCGACTGTACTAGGAATCAGAAGATAAAAATAAAATATAATTTTGGAGGCAGGAATAAGTGAGAATGGCAACTTTTCAATATAGTCAAAGCCTGAAATGTTTATTGAATTAAGAAGGTAAGACTCAAGTGCAACGAGAGCTAGCAACACAGTAAAGAACACAATACAAAAAACCCCCCAAGAGTTCCATTAGCTTTCCTTCATATTGCCTAGACAAAGACCTACACAAAATAACTAATGCATAAGTGTATCATGTAAACAAATAGACTGCAAATTAAAATATCCTAAAACTAGATAAAATACTACAATACATGATGAGACTCTAGTTAATTTAGTTTCCAGTGATATCACGCTTTTCCCCTGATTCATTTTCCTTGGATCAAAAACTAACTTTCTGATGGAATGGCATTTGTGGTACATGCAACAGAGGTGGCTGAACTTGACAGGGATTGATAAATTCACCAAGTCCTTTTCTATGAAGCCCCATGAACCACAGCATAAGTAATTGAACAGAACTCAGAAAGGAGAATCAGAGGCAAGTACTTCACAGATAAAGTGGAAGATAACTACACATTCTTTTCCATTCCATTACACACTCAAAAAGAGAGGAAGATTATGTAGTTTAAGGAATAATAAACAAAACAAAAAGAAAAAGAGAGAGGGAGGCAGAGGCATGGATGAATCCTTTGGAGCCAATCTAGCACTTGATGACCATAAGAAATAGCCATGCTCTCATTATTAAGGGCTTGACACTGTCAGTAACCTTTCAGTTCAGTGAGGATGCATGCAGTATGAGGTGGTAATCAAACAGATCAAATCAATCTTTTAACGCTCAGAGGTTAATTTTTAGCATGCATATGAGTTCAGTGGGTTTTACCAGGATGGTATTTTGCATTCAATACTTTCAAAAAACATTAGGTAGTGTCGAAGCCTAATGAACAGCAGAGACATGTCTGTTAAGATCATACTGTTTTCCAAACATTTCCCATGTTCTTTTTGCAGAGGCTTTATTAAGTATCAGAACAAAACGATTTGCACATCTGAACCCCTGCAGCCTCCCCATCTACACTGTGATTCCAAACTATAACAAACCAAAAAAATATTGCGAGATTTTCAAGAGTAGCGGTGCAGGGAGCTGCACATGTAGTCCTTGTCAGTGGAGTGGAACGCACATGTTGCAATACAAAATGCGAATGTTTGAAGAAGTGTATAATGCTTTAAAATTTTAAGGAATTAAATGAAATATTCCTTAAAGTTATCATAAAGTTTTTTTTCTTATCCATTAAACATGCTCTTATAGACACCAAAAAGTGGAAGAAGAAATTACTTTAATTTCATATAGATATATAAATTTTGGAACCGATATATAAAAGGTTGATCATGAAGAAAAAACAACCAGCTATGAAGGAAAACAATTAGATTAAATCCAAGAGGTAATTTACTTTTCTCCTCTGGCTTTCAGCAGAAATGTATAAATAACCTAAATTTGATTTTTTTAAATGTATGCACAAGATAAATACTTTTACTTTGTTTAGCCTTAATTGCACTCAATATGTTAACACATGACATAAATAAAATTGATTCAAACTTTTGTTTACTATAATAGTAGTTATTTTAGCTATTTCCTCTGCTAGTCTTCTACCATTTTCTTTAAATATTGCAATCAAACTTTAAAGAGAATTTTACTTCCTATTTTTTAAGAAAGAGTAAAGCAATTATGAAATATTTAAAGAAGTAAAATACAGGAAACTATCCTGTGAATTTCTTAATATTTCTTTACTACGTATTATAGTGTAAAATAAGCAAAATTTGGAAATTACAATGTCCTGACACAGGTTTAAATTAACTACATGCTTGTGAACAGCTTCATCCCTCTGTTGGCTGTTTTGTAACACAGTCATCCCTTGGACAAAATGAAAGAATATACAGTATTTAGGACCCAGGATTTGAATTTTTAATTAACTTTGCAGACGTAATCTTAGCTGCAGGAATTTTTATTACAGCTTTAACTGCAACACTGTAGGTTTTAAAAGTCTTCCACAGGTGACTTCTTTCAGAAAAGCAATTCTTTTTAAGGTTATATTACTTTTGAGATTCCCAGTGCAAAGAAATGTGAGATTATGAAATTGTACAGCATATTTACATACTTACGCCTCTTCACTCGAGAATAAAGGTGTTGTTTGTATTCGCAGACAACTACATAACATAGATGGCTACTGCAATTATTTTTATGCAGGAGTGTTTTTAATTCAGTTTTACTTCAAAGCTGGGAAAAAGTCTTGTGTTGTGAGACCAACAAGGCCAACCAAGACTATGTGCAAGAAACAAGAATTCTGGAATGACACAGCAGAAATTAAAGCATAAGAAGATTGAATATATCACTACAGCTTCTTCAAATGGTATCTCACTTATACTGTCTGTCTTTGAAGGGCAATGACTGAACCCAGCTCTGAGAGATAACTATTGCAGCAGCTTGTGACAAGATTGTTTAGTGCATGAAAACTGAAAATTTGGGCTCCTTAAGAGATGTCTGCTGAACTTACTACTGAGTGAAAACCGGGAAAGATCTAAACACGGCTGTGTATATTCTGTACATACCGAGACATTGTATTAAGATATTATGAAGATTTAGAAGTGGAACTCTGAAAGAACAATCCTCAAATACTCAACACTTCATGTTCTTGCACTCATTGTTCTAGAACTTTATTCCAAAGGTATTAACAGATGATGTACCCTGAGAACAATTTCAGGGTAGAAATTCAGTACAGGCTGAAGAATTATTCCTCCTCTTACATTACTGCTGAAGCAAATTACACAGTAAGTAAGGAATGATTTTGTTAAGTTCCAGGGAATGCATTTTCCATTACTTCTGAAAATGTAACCTTTAAATTCAATAAAAAAAGTCTTCATGCTCCACATGCATAAATGGAAAAAGTAAGAACACAAGTAGCCAAAAAAAATCCTACTTATTTCCCATGGCTTTTAACCAAAGACTTTATGTTTTACTGCATAAAATGTCTTTCAGAGTTACTCAGTTGAAGTCTTGATAGTATAAATTAATTATATAATTTTGATTTCCTTTTAATTTTGTATCACTTAAGACTACTGGTTTTAAAACAGTTCTCTTTCATCCCACGAACACTGATAATTTCATGAAATAAACACAGAAGTGCCACATATTCAAACAGCTCTTTACTGAATAAGCCCAATATTAGTTTGGATTTAATGAAGAAATCACAGACAGGAAGTAAATTCAAACAAGCTATGAATAAGTCATACATTTGTACTATTCATTCCTAATGCTTTTGTTGGGAATATAGATAAGGTGTCTATGGAAAATGTGCCTACTGATCAAAGTAGTATTTCTGAGTTCTCTAGGGGTGTTAAAATCACAAACCTGTTAGATTTTCAATGTATGCAGGACAGAGCAGGTCAACTAAAGCTACTAAATTATATCAGTTAATGATGCACCCTTTACAAAATCTCATACATGGAAGTAATCATCCCAAGAGCTATTCCCTTCTCTCTTCAGCAGCTATAAGACAGCTTAAGTGAAAAATGGCTTTTCACTTGAGTACTGCCTAGTCAGTGACATAGGAACGATATGGTGGCAACTTCAAAGAGTAAATATATAATGCATATAATCAGCAAAAAACCTAACAGCTTTCGTTAACTGAGACAAGTTTTGGATTATCACAGCTAGTACACAAAGGTGATGCTTTCTCAAGTCTGTTGCTGCTACTGTAATGACCTGCAAACCCTGCATAGCTGCCCTCCTGATCTCTGCAACTGTGAGCTGCACTGGAGGGATAAGAAGAGTAGCTTTATACTTTCATGTGCCCTACTTAAAGGCGGGGGGAGACACCTTTTCACAATGAAAAAGTTCCATACTCCAAAACTTTACCCAGTGTTTTTCAAAGCATTTAACCATGTTTCCCTTTTAATTCCAGTTACAAATAAGCAGTCAGAATCATGCTATTGTGAGCTGCCAGTGCACTGTGTTAGTATAATAGTGTCCTCAGTCTACGTAATCCCACATCCTAGTAGGGCTAATAAATTTGCATAAGCAGACAAGTTTGCATAAACATAATGGTTTTGAACTTGACTTGTCTGATGTCAGAATGGATAGAGGGTCTGTACAGTGCTGAGCTATGCATGCCTTCTCTCTCCTATTCTCATGCCTTTTTTTTTTCCTGTCTCATCAGGGGAAATTATAGTGTATGTAATTTCAGGACAAAACAGTTTCCTTCACACTATATGTAGTCAGTTCA
Source organism: Piaya cayana (assembly GCA_013389865.1). NCBI lineage: Eukaryota > Metazoa > Chordata > Aves > Cuculiformes > Coccyzidae > Piaya > Piaya cayana. The sequence continues at coordinate 168,735 of WAAB01001936.1, forward strand.
AATGGTTGCTTTGAAAAAAAACACATCCACAAGTCACAACAAAAAGCCAGTCCACAACCTAGTTAACAAATACTGTACTTGCTGTCTTGTTAATGAACTAGTCTTGTTAGTGGGTTATGAAGGCTTACTAAAAAAAAATATTTATTTAAGCAAGCATATAAACCATACATGCATAGAAAAAGCCAAATACTACTATTTCAATAATATTTTGAACCTAATGCGTACCTGCAGGTGTGATCATCACTTACACTTGCAACTTCTTGACCTTCTTTGGGAGAAAACACCAAATCATTAATGTAATCCGAGTGGCCATCAAAAGTCTGTCAATCAGAAGAAATAATTTTACCTTAGAGCTGACTGTTCATCAGTCCACAATGCAAGTAATAGACCCACTAAAGGAAAGATGTATGGGTGTTAAGATATAATTATTATTTTACATGGAAAGTGAAAAAAGTATTTATCAGTAACTGGAGTTTTTTAAAGTATCCAATTCAAGGGTAGATTCATACTGTAGGTGAAAAGATCCCCCTACCCCCATTCCTTGTAGCTACCAGAGGTCAGTCTTGATGCTCTTGCCTGACAGAGATCAGTGGATGACCCCAGAACTTTTTATCTTCCTATCAGCCACTGAGTTTTGAAGGTAAAAGATAATAAATCTCAAATAAAAGGAGAACAAGCAGGAAGTGAATGCATACATGATCTATCTTAAATAACTCTGATGACTGGGAAGTAACTTTTATCTCTGAATCGTAGTTTCACTAGGCATTACTGCAAGCAGCAAGAGGTTTTTTCCTGAAGGAGCAATAAACCATCTAGTTGTCCAGCATATGCTCTTTTCAATGCTGTCAACACATAAATTGCCTAAAAGGCCATGTCCAATAAAGATGCAGACCAAAAGGCTTTTACAGAAAAGAACAGTCAAAAACCTCTCAGCGAAAGATGAAACAGAAGACAGTGCATGCTGAAGACTTTAAGAAGATAAAAAATGAGAAGCAACAGTACAAGCAAAACCAAGCAAACTATACACCTTAGCAACTAACTACAATCGCTACTGAGCATTTGAGAAGAACAGACAATGCTTTGTGCTCTCTGTTTTATAAGCTGTTGGGCTGAAGAGGAAAGAACATGGGGTATAGTACACACACTCTTCCTTCACTGTGAATTAATAGATCATCCATTCTCAAATAACAGGATATAAGCACTCATGGTGTGAATGTACATATGAATTATCACTCAAAAGCAAACATTTATAGTTGTATCAGAGAGCAGCAAGTAATTTCAAAGGCATTACTGTGTAATTGTTCTAATGTGAAGCTTTGTAATTATGACATATTTATTTCAAAGTACTGCAATAATTTAACAGTAACAAATCCCAACTTATCAGCACAGCTTTTCTTAATAAAAGCAAAATCCCACTATTAATGAAAATTTAAAGGTTTTTCACTATCTTAGTCATAATATCAAGACTCCTTTTTCCTTCTCAATACCCATGTTTAGTATTTTCATCTGTTAACTGTTGCATCCTCTTCAGTCCCACTGATTAACTCTCAAAACATTGCTGCTCTTGTTTTGCCCACCAATGTATCATAAAAAGGAGAAACAATATTCCCTGGATAATAGCACGACACGGAGACATTGCAGAGGAAAATAAGGTTGAATGAAAATAACCAGTTCCAAAGTTTTCTGAAAGGAAAATACACTATCCATGTAGCTATTCTGAGGAACAAATAAAAAAATATCTCAAACATGCACAATAACTAAATCCCGCTCTCTAAAAGTTTTATGAATGCATCAAATCAACAGAGATACATTTTCAGCAGCAAACATAATTTTTTTCCAACAGCTCATAATTTTATTAAAACCTAGTGGATTATATTAGAACTTACACTAGAATTCTAAGATGATGCTGAACTATTTATACAGAAATGCTAAGTGTTTTGAAATTTTTCAGCATCCTGAATTCAAATATCCTTCATTTTACTTCCACAGTTCTGATGCAATATGCTTTTTCTTAAAGAAAATTTGAAGCAGGAGAAAGAAGCCACAACTAATTTCCACATGAAAACCTCAAAAGAAAAAGATTTCATGAGGATCCATCAGTCATGTTTTACCTTTGGTTTGTTGTTCTGGGCTTGATCCAACCCATAAATTTTGCGTTAGTTGTGTTGACAAAGTAATGGAAAACTCATTGCACTTCAAGTTCCTTATAGATAATTACATCAAGACAGTTTTTCCACTGGGAAAACAGAATCAGATTATTCTGCCTGTCCCTCCAGAAGTGATACATACTAATTGTTTACTATAAAAGACAAAAATTACTGTAATCACACACTTCCTTCAGCTTCATTTGCATGTTCTGTACCTCTCCTGAAAATCCCATGTGTAAAGTGTATACTGAACAGTGGATCAAAATCTTCTCTGTGATCTTTCTGAGTTCAAGCTCAGGTTTATGAAATAGCTTTCTGAGGTATCAATTGACAGTTTCTAAGAAACCACTGCATCAAACTTTATTGAAAACCAGTTCAGTGCAGCCCAAAGTATTTGTGAACAGCTGAGATTTTGCAAATATGTTAAATCAGAGTTAGGTGTTACTTTTTCCTTGACAAGAAGTATATAGTTGTTTAGTATGACTGTCCAGGTATAAAAAAACCTAGATTACTCTGTAAATACAATATGTATTTTTAGCTGTTTTCAGATTATTTTTAGCATTAGACAAAGACCTGAGCCAGTAACAATATGGATTTTCACTTTTTCCTCAGCCTCAGTACATTATTAATGAAGTTCTTAGACTGTTAATTCCCTTGATGGTGCTGGCATAATGCTAATAGCTTTACTCTTAAATTCAAGCCAACACTTCTGATTTGTATTGCATATGCACCAAATGATCTTTAGTCTTCTGTAACGTCAAAAATGAAGAAGCATCCATAATATCTTCACATGTTAAAAATAAAATTCTATGACCCTTCTGTCTACATTAGACACTGGAGGAGCTTACTGATATCAAGTGGAGCTGAATAATTAAGGTACTGTAATTGCTTGTTTCCTTCCAGGGGTAAAATAAGTAATATACTTCTGGTAGTTGCAACTTTGGCTGCTCAGCCTAAACACCACAAGCTAGCATCCAAACACCTGTTGTATTAATGCTCTGTGGTCTCTGTAGTCGCTACCAAAAAAAATTATTCTGTGTTTTGCCATGAACATACTTTTGCAGCAGATGTTTATAACTGCAAGTCAGAGTGTTTTGTGTAGAAAGAAGTCCTACGGGTAGATGAATCAGTTCTCCAGTGAACCTTTTTGTATGAAAAATAATTACCATCTTAAGGAAATGTAAATGTGGCATTTCTCATTTATTTCTAAGTGTCTAGCCAAAGCTACTGTGTAATAAATTCCCCTAAATTAGATGTGCATGTTTTAAAGTGTCATTTGTGTTGGTCAGATACCAGAAAAAATCTTGTTAGAACTGGTAAAACAATAACCCATCTCAGAAATTCTGTTCTGAAAAAAATAGCACTCAGCAGACTGTGCTGCTGAGTTGTGCCCTTTGCTGTTCTGGTTGTAACATAGATCACACAACAATACTAAGGTACAAAAGAATAATCTCAATGAGAATATTAAAAATTATTGCTATTTTAAGTGTGTTGTTTGTAACCTCATTCCAATTCAGTAATAAACAGCTTACTAGAATTCTTTATTCTAACCAACTTGCTTATTTAAACTATTATGTTGAAAGTTGAAGTTGTTCAATTTTTGGTAAAAACATGACATTTTTGATCATTAATTAACCCCCAATAAAAATAATTAACAGCTTTCATATTTATTAAACATGTGGAAAGAAACACATTCATGGCTTGAACAAATGTCCACTGAAGTCAAGAAACTTCTCATTGATCTTAGCAGACAGTCCACTTGGTTCCTTGCTAATCCAAATTAAATACAAAAATCAAATTTAGACGTTGAATTTAGCTGAAAAGAGCCCATGTGTTTGACTAATTCCACTTAATAACAATCCATCATCTACACTGCTATTAACAATTTCATCCACTCTGTCTTCTGTGTGTTTATGAGTAGTTCTATAAATTTCTCAAATTGCAACAGACATGCATAATTAATAAATAACTTTACATTCTGTTAAAAGGTGAAATGATTTAATTCACAACTTGACATGAAAGTCTGTTGTCTACAATATCATAAAACTGGCAGATATTATATAAACAGAGAATTTTAATAAGGAATGACAGATATCAACCCACAAGCAAACAGCATTAAGGAAAAATATTTTGTCAGAAGTACCACCTAAATTGATTGTAGCTATGTCAGTTATTCCACTGCCTGGGTGACAAAACTATACAAGATGACCAAACATGAAAGAAGGATATTAAGGAGATGTGCATGTATAAAGTAGCATTAAAAGTATTTTCTTTAAAGACAAGACATTCTGGTTTTAGTAACTTCCACCTTATGCCAAGCCTTTATTAATTCCATTATCAGTATGGCCACATAAGTGACATCTGCAATTCACTTAGTTTCTGTATGACAAATATAATTGTCTTATTAATACAAATTACGAAAGCACAAAGAAAGTCTATTACTCAACGTACAACTCTCACCAGAAGAGGCAGTAAAAAAAAGGAACTTTCTCTCTCAATTTTTTTAGTATTAATTAGCCTTGCTTACTTTTGGCTGACACCTCAACAAAACAAATTAAAACTGGTTAGTACAAACATCTAACTAATCTTAGTTCTTGGACTATGGCATTATTTTAAAGACAGAATATGGAAGAACATGTACACATCCAAGTGACACAGAAGCTGACACGTCTTACAAACAAAAGAAATCTCTAGAAAACCAATCTTATAAAGCAAAGAGAGTATTTAGACTTGGTTTCTTTGATATCACTGGTATAAGAACACTACCATCTACACTGAAAGAAGGGGACATTGTATTTGAAGTAGAGATTTCCTTTGTTTCTATCTTAGGAACAAAGCAGTGACAGCCTATGGGCATGTTGGTGTACCTTGTCCACACTTATGTACTAAATCCAGTATTCTTTCTTTCATTTTTCTACGGTTTGAAAGACCTGTATTGCAACTTATGCTTCCTCATGAAAGGGAAATTACTAGATTTGCTTTTGTTATAGAGGACTCCAACAACCAACACCACATAACATTTCACAAGTGTCTACATAAAGGAACTTTATTCAACATGGCACCTGAAATTCACCTGCAGAACATTCTGTTAGTGATTATATATTAGATCATCCATAAACCTCTACATGCTTCCCTTCAATTTGGATAAATTGTTACATACTTTAAAATCAAAAGTGCATGTGACTGATAATTAGTTATTTCCACCTGAAAGACAAAAAGTCATATATGATACAATGATTTTCCCTAGAGCTCATGAAAATAGGATCTGTCACAGTTTGGTGTTCTGTCTCACACAGTGCATTAAGCAGAACACGGCAGAAGGGTAGCTAAAGATTACACCAAACCAAAGACAAAGATTTTTTTTTAATAATCACCTCAAGCTGTCCTTACCTTACATTCATTCTTGTCCTGCAGGTCTGAAGTAAATAGCCTTAACTTCCTATCAGAAGCTGCAGTACAAAACCTGCAATTAACAAAGAAAAGCCCTCCCGTCAGTCAATTAACACTGCAATGGTTTACTTTTTATCAGTTTCCCTTGTTTAAACTTACAAAGTGACATGCAAAGGAAAACTCAAGATATAAAAACAAACAAACAAACCAAAAGCTTGTATCTTTTCCACATTGGCAACAAACAGAGGTAGAACTGGAAGTTACCTGTAAGTGACAAGAATACTGCTTTATGAAAACAAACAAAACTTTTTACAATATTAAATCTGAATCAACTACGAATTATCTGAAATATCTCATAATTGCCATTGAAACACCTTTTGGAAGAAGTGGCAGAACACAATAAAGAATCCTTATTACCAGTGTTTTAAAATACCAAAACACAAATTCATACACCAATTTCTTACATATTTTACAGTACAATAATGCAGCAGTAAACAATCATAATTTTAAAGAGGTTTACAAGTTATTGAGAACATTTTAATTCTTCAGTGTGTATTTAATGGTAACTAAACTCAACAGTCTCACAAATAGCAACTGACCTACTTCTAAACACAGCCTATACTATGCAGACTGTTACAAAAAGCTTTATTAAGCAGGCCATTACAAGGGTCTCATCCTTAGTGGAGCTCTTAAAAGAACTGCTTCTTCACAGATGTATGAAGAACTAACTGCATTTAGGTTTACTAAAATGATGAATACAGGAAAAAAAAAAATTACTGCTTGTTCACCCAGGGGAGGGGAATAGGGCACTAGAACAAAAAAATCCCAAAAAACAAACCAAAAAGAATGACTAAGAATGAAAACTTTGGTTTACTGAAGTGTTCAGAAACTTCAGAGACTTAGATATCACCCATAAGCTTTTAGTCCAATATTAAGTAATGAGGGAAAACAGAGAAAAGACAAGGATTTATTGTACTCATTATAAATACCTTATCTGAGGAGGTAAAGCATCAAGTCTAGTTTCTGGACTCCATGCTATGGCATCAACTCGGATTCCATGCTGAAAAGTTCTTAGTGTCTTATATTGCATGCCTTCCACTTCTGCATCCTCCTCCTATAGAAATATTGTAGTTAGCTATCCAGAATTCCATCTCAAAGACTTCTAACAATTCACATGAAATTGAAAGGCTTTAAAAATTACACTCCTGGGATATTTTTAGATTGTTACACCCTTACAGTGAAAACCTATAGTGTAAGAAGTACTAACTTGAAATGTGTAAGTACTTAAAAATACGTGAAATGACTGCAGCCTCAAGCCAGAGGACAATGCAAAGCCCAAAAATCAGAAGTGAGCTACAAAGATATTAAGCCCATTCTTTGTACTAGTAATATTGTCACAGATACAACTAAAGCCTCTTTTAACAGCATCATAAGTACACACTGCAAGGAGAAAAAACAATGGGAGTAAAAGCAACTATGTAATTTACACTATCTTCTCTCCAAGTTGTTTTTACACTATAGAAAAATGCTAGCACTTCCAGAACAACATTCTTACAACAGCAGGAACTAGAAAGGTACCCTCTGTCATCTAGCCTGACCAGAATTACTAACTTGGCTATTTTTCCATTGGAAAGCACACTGGGTGGTAGAATCATAGAATCACTAGGTTGGAAGAGACCCACCGGATCATCGAGTCCAATCATTCCCACCAATCTCTAAACCATGCCCCTCAGTACCTCATCCGCCCGCACTTTAAACACCTCCAGGAAATGCGATTCAACCACACCCCTGGGCAGACCATTCCATTGCCTAATGACCCTTTCTGTGAAGAATATTNCCTGCTGGTCACACCATTTCTGATAGAGGCCAAGATGCCATCGGCCTTCTTGGTCACCCAGGCACACTGCTGGCTTAGATTAGATATTAAGAAGAAATTCTTTTCTATGAGAGTGGTGAGGCACTGTAACATGTTGCCCAGGGAAGCTGTGGATGCCCCATCCCTGGACGTGTTTAAGGCCAGGTTGGACGGGGCCTTGGGCGGCCTGTTCTGGTGGGAGATGTCCCTGCGCATGGCAGGGGGACTGGAACTCAGTGATTTTTAATGTCCCTTCCAACCTAACCCATTCTATGATTCTATTCAAAGGGAAGCTTATACCAGCAGGATGGTAATTTATACCAACGTATATTTTATTTATACACGTGTATATATAAATATTTTTTTTCCTTGAAGATCAAATATCTCAGGCTTGTTAATGTAATAAAAAAAGTCAAACCCTTCCCCGATTACATGGGGAGGGGAGGAAACAGGAAACCTATCCATGTCTTTATGTAGTAAAGGTACTGGTAAAGCAAGTTTAAGGAAGAAACTATTAAAAAGTCAACACGAACACAAAACTAACCTGAAATCTGCATGCCCCAACAACTACGTAATTATTGCCACCGTATGCAATGAGGGAACATGCATCTCCACCATCAAATGGATTGAATTTTACCACGTGCACATAATCTTCACAATCCACAGTGTAAGCAGCGTTTCTAGTAGAATCATTCATTTTCAGTGGACTAAATCAAAGTATCATGAAGTGATGTCTTCTCCAGGAGGAAAATCTACATTCCAACAGAGAAAGTTTTAAAAAGCTTTACTCCTTTGCATGAAGAAAAAACAAAAGCTATTTGTGGCACAAGAAATCAACATTCCCAGTAACATATTTAAGAACACAAAACCCACACTTAAGCTCATTATTTTCAGACGTAGCATGCACATTCATCAATCAAAAATTAACTAACCTATCATATGTTCAAAACTGTCTCTACAGACTTCATCAATAACTGCAGATTTTGTGCCACTGTTAACAACTCAATACCAAGACAAGACATAAAGTAACTCTACACACTAGAAGAGTCACACACAGAATTTTTACATTTTCATGCAAATTACAAGAAATATTATTAACTTCAGATTCTCTTTACTTGTGTACCTCTTTAAAGATTGTATGCATCTAAATAAGCAGTTAGTTAATGCTGCAAAAATGTAATGATAATACTGTCATGCACAATAAACATGGTTTTATGACTTAAGCCACCTTAAGTGTGGGCAGATAACCTATACCTCTCTATACCAAAGAACCTGAGCTTTACTGTACTTAATCAAGAAAATCAGGCTCCTGTGCCATAAGACAAGAGGTTGAGAATACATAGTGATTTGAGAATCACTCCTTTTAGTTCCGGTACAGATTTGACACTAGTCTAAGGCTTTTTGAGAAATCAGTCCTTTAATTACACACCATGTGGAAAACAGCTTTCTATCTAGACCTTCGACAGGTTGCTGCGTTAACAATACAAAGGTCTCAGCATCCAAGACAGACTATTTTGTTTGGAAGCCACCCAGGTTTGAGAGAGGCATCACTAAGATGCAGAGGCACTCCATAGTTGCAATGTTTATTAATTAATTAATAAGGCAAACCATCACTAGCCACCTTGACAGGACAAGAGGGAATGGCCTCAAGCTCCGCCAGGGGACGTTCAGGTTAGACATTAGGAAAAAATTCTTCACAGAAAGGGTCATTAGGGACTGGAACAGTCTGCCCAGGTAAGTGGTTGATTCACCTTCCCTGGAGGTGTTTAAGGCATGGGTGGATGTGGTGCTGAGGGGCATGGTTTAGTGTTTGATAGGAATAGTTGGACCTGATGATCTGGTGGGTCTCTTCCAACCTGGTGATTCTATCATTCTATGATATAAGTTGTGTACTATGCTCCTGAGGCAAACTCCAAGCATCACCTCCATCCCGGGACTAGATGGGACAAGACACCACCACACACACAGGCCCATACTGACAGACCCCCCCCCCCGAGAGACACAGACAGGACCCACCCACCCAAAGAGACATAGACAGACATCCATACAGATACACCCACCCACCCCTCCCTCCCCAACACTGACACAGAATCACTAGGCTGGAAAAGACCTCCAGGATTACTGAGTCCAACCATTCCTAACAACCACTAAACCATTC
>WAAB01001936.1:178800-209933 GCA_013389865.1 Piaya cayana
TGCACTCACCCTCCCCTCCCCGCACACCTCCACGCCGCCTCCACCGCCAGGGCCCCGCCCCCCCCGGTACTTCCGGGCCGGCGGGTCCCGCTCCGCCATTGGGCGCAGCCGCGGGGCGGGCTCCATTCAAACCGAGACCGCGCGGCGCTGCCTCCTGACGGTGGCGGCGCCTCTGGGAAAGCAGGTTGGGCTGCGGCTCCGCCTCTGGGAAACTCCTCCGGCGTGCGGGTGGCGGCCGGGGGTCTTGGAGCGGGGCGGGTGGGAGCACTGCCGGCTCTTACGGGTTGAGGGGCTGGGGGCTCGTTTTGCACGGTTTTGAGCTTGTTTGGGCTTTTGCACTGGGCATTAACGCCGAACAGCGATCTGGGCGCTTGGAAACCTCCCACGATGGAGTGGGGTAAAGAGGAATCCCTCCGGAGAGATTTCTGCCTGCCTCACAATGTCCAGCACCAGCCCGCCTGTGTTGTTCTAGGAATGGCTGGAGTCGATGCTCCGAGCCTGTGTTGTTCTAGGAATGGTTGGAGTAGATGCTCCGAGCCTGTGTTCTAGGAATGGTTGAAGTCGATGGTCTGAGCCTGTGTTCTAGGAATGGTTGGAGTTGATGCTCCAAACCTGTGCCGTTTTAGGAATGGTTGGAGTCAATGCTCCAAGCCTGTATCATTCTAGGAATGAAATCGATGCCCTGAGCCTTTGTCGTTCTAGGAATGGTTGGAGTCGATGCTCCAAGCCTGTATCATTCTAGGAATGAAGTTGATGCCCTGAGCCTTTGTCGTTCTAGGAATGGTTGGAGTTGATGCCCCAAGCTTGTATTGTTCTAGGAATGGTTGGAGTCGATGCTCCAAACCTGTGTTCTTGGAATGGTTAGAGTCAATGCTCTGAGCCTGTGTTGTTTTAGGAATGGTTGGAGTCGATGCCCTAGTAGGTCTTTTCCAGTCTGGTGATTCTATGATTCTCTATGGCTGTTTCACTGATGTCTGCATAAAATAATGTAGATTGCTTCTTGCGAACGTTTGGGAGAGCAAGTAATTGCAGTTCTTGTTACAGTCAGGCTTGTTACCTGATGTCAACTGTTTTTCCTGTTCCTCTCCCATGCTCCATCGTTTTTCCTGGTTGTACCAGTTGTCAAGAAAATCTGCAGTGAACTGTGACTTCCCTGGATGAAACAAGGGGAAAGGTGCATACTATGCACTGAAAGTCAATGGTGTGAGTATTGCTGCTGTTTTGTGTGCAGTGTTAGGGAGCAGCACTTTGGGGGGGAAAAAAGCAGATTTTAAAGAAAGTAAGCTTAAAAAAGGAAGCCTTGTGTACCTATGTCTGGACAAATGCAAGAAAGAGAAAAGGACCCAAGCATGAAGCAGTCAGCTTAAAAACTTACAGTATAACTCATTGATGAAGGAAATATGGAAATTGATGACTTACAGAATGAAAAAAAGGAGACCCCTCTTATTTAGATTGAAAAGCATTTAGAGCTGACTTTGTTAGTGAGACTTAGGAATATTAAATTTGTTGTTTTGAGGTTTAAAGCATTCTGATAGGATCACAGAATCACAAGGTTGGAAAAGACCCACAGGATAATTGAGTCCAACCATTCCTATCAATCACTAAACCATGCCCCTCAGCACCTCATCCATCCGTCTCTTAAATACCTCCAGGGATGGTGACTCAACCATGCCCCTGGGTAGCCTGTTCCAGTGCCCAATGAACCTTTCCGTGAAAATTTTTTNAGACTGAATGTACAGAGAATGTAGATGGTACAGAAGGCACTATCTTGGTCATCCAAACTGTCTGCTTTCAGAGACACAAGTCTGTCATATTTGTGATAATGCTTATTCTTTTATGTTGGCATAATATACAAGGAAACTGACATCTTTGTGAAGACATATCATACCTACATAGCAAGGTAAGCCTTTCAGTTCAGAGGGAAGAGTTTATTCTAGAAACTTGATCTGCAAAAAGATACAATTGGATTTGTACAGCTTATTGGAAGGTGAAGATGTGTATAAGGAGGGATTTCCTCATGGTGAAAGTGATGAGGCACTGGCACAGGTTGCCCAGGGAAGCTGTGGCTGCCCCATCCATGGAGGCGTTCAAGGCCAGGTTGGATGGAGCCTTGGGCCGCCTGATCTAGTGGAATGTGTCCCTGTCCATCACAGGGGTGTTGGAAATGGATTGAACTTTAAGGTCAATTCCAACCCAAACTATTCTATGTATAGGCCTCTTGCTTTGTTATATTAATTTTAATTTCTCTTAATTATTTCTGTCTTCTATGCCAGACAATGGTGGATTTCCAGGAAAAAATTTTGAACTTAATCAAGTATTTCAGAAGACAATGGCCTTTGTTTTCAAACTCTGAGAGGACTACTGTATGTGGAGCAGACTGCATGCTGATGGCTTTACAACTGTCAATGGCTGAAGTCAATAAGCAGGTTAGCTTCATTTCACTATGTTTTTGTTGGTTTGTTGGTTTTTTAAATTTTTTTATTTAGAACATCTCAAACTTCATTCAATCCCTGGAGTTCATGCATAGGTACCTACTTGAAATGTCCATTTTGGTCCCTAGATAAAGAACCACAAGGATTATGTCTCGAAACAGTGAGAAAACATTTTTTTTCCTCCAACCTCACTGGAATTTTTAAAAATTTTTTCTTTAATTGTTCAATTGAGTTATAATATGATTGTATGTCTAGTTTTTCAAAGGGACTGAAACAGAAAATGAATGCTTTAAGGAAAACATATGCTACTTCAATATTCTGGTAGTCTGGAATAGCATGCCAGTTCATAGTGCTGAATTATTGTAGCTTATACTCAAGCTGGAAGGCAAAAAAGTGTTGCAAACAGAAGATGCATGCATACCTTTCGATTTTCAATCCTAGGTCCCTGTCTAGGCAATATCAAGTTAGTTGATTTTCAGGATTTTGGAATCGTGTATTTAACCAGGCCTTTTGGGTAAGTTTGTCCAAGTTATGAACCCTAAAGAGAGATCATTTTCAACAGAGCTACTTAAATTACTAGAATTGCTCCTGGCCTGTTTCTGTATTTAGTTTTGTGTTCAGTCATTAATGGTGTTTGTAGGTAATTGTTTTACTCAGTTTAAAGTTGCTTAATGTGAAAATGTCATGAAATGAATGAAAACCTTTGCACTAGACAGGAGTTATCTGCCGATATTGATGCAGAACCACAGAATAACCTGAGTTGGAAGGGACCCACAAGGAACATGGAATCTAACTCCTATCTCTGTAAAGGACAACTTGAAAATTTACACCATGTGTCAGAGTACATTGTCCAAATGCTTCCTGAATATGGTCAGGCTTGGCTCCATAACTGCTTTCCTGGGGAGCCTGTTTCCATGTTCCACCACCCTCTGAGTGAAGAACCTTTTCCTAATATCCAGCCTAAGCCTCTCCTGGCACATCTTCCTGCCATACCCTTAGGTCCTGTCATTGGTCGCAAGGGAGAAGACATCAGCACCTACTCCTCCTTCCTTTGTGAGAAAGCAGTGAACTGCTATGAGGTCCCCCCTCACTGTCCTCTTCTCCAGGCTGAACAGACCAGAGGACTTCAGCTGCTCCTCATATAACTTCCTCTTTAGGCTGTCCACCACCTTTGCAGCCCTCCTCTGGACACTCTCAAGTAGCTTGATATTCTTTTTCTACTGCGGCATCTAGAACTGCACACCATACTCGAGGTGGGGCCACACCAGTGTGGAGTAGAGCAGTACAATTGCCTCACTCAACTGGTTAGCTGTGCTTGATGCACCCCAGGGCACAGTTTGCCCCCTTGGCTGCCAGAGCACACCGCTGGCTCGTGTTCAACTTGCTGCCAACCAGAAGGCCCAGACCCCTTACCACAGGGCTGCTCTTCAGCCTCTCCCTTCCCAGTTTGTAGGTATATCCAAGGTTTCTGTCCCCCAGGTGCAAAACTTGGCACTTGCCCTTGTTCAACTTCATGTGGTTGACAACTGTCCAGCTCTCCAATTTGCGCAGATTCCTCTGCAGGGCCTCTTTGCCCTCAAGAGTGTCAATGGCTGCCCCCAGTTTTGTATCATGAAGGAACTTGGTTAGCAATCCTTCATGTTCTGCATCCAGGTCATTTATGAAGATATTAAAGAGTACTGGTTCTCAGATGGATTGCTGTGGAACCCTGATAGTGACTGATTGCAAGTCCTATGTAACCCCATTACTTATTGGGCATATTCTGAGTCCTAACTCAAATGGAAGGACCTCAGCTGAAGAGATTTAGCAGAGTGAAGTTTGGAGTGATATATCGCTCAAAGAGCAGGTTGTGGACAAAAATGAGGAGTCTGGTTGTGAAAGAGGAGAGAAGAGCAAGAAGAATGGAAGTCTTTCAGGAGAAAGACAAAGTGGTGATGGGGAAGTTGTCATTGAGAAGATGTAGAGCATAGTAGTACAGAAAGGTCTGCAGTAAATGTGACTAAGAAAGCAGAGATTGTGAGGGGTGTTGAATAAGACACCAAGATTTGGGAGCAGGATGAAAATGGGCAGAGAATAAGATTAGTTATGGGTGTGTAAGGAGATAGCAACTCCTCGCTCAGATTTTGGAAAGGCAAAGTACAGGGTCAGTAGTCAGGAGATGAAAAACAGGCTAACAAGTAGTTAGTGAATAAAGGACCAAATTCTGAATTACAGAGGCCAGAATTATAAATGTAATCCTACATCCCTGTCTCTGTGTTTTGTCTCTGTTACCTGCAGCTCAATAAATTTAGTAGCAGAATTCTCTGCTCCTGTGTATTTTCACTTACATAAGTAGCCTCTTAATGCTATTCTTTGTGTGCATGTCTCCGTTTACAGGAATTGCAAGTGATTTTCAGTCTTCTCAGTGTTGCCATCTTTAACCATTGACAGTTTCCGTTTTGGCAACCACAAGAGAGAGACTCACGTTTCTTTCAGTTTCTTGTACCCCAACACTCAACTGGAAAACTTAATTAAAATGTCTCATGCTCAGTGAGCTAATTTTCTTTCCCTTTCATTCACAACTGCAAACCGCTTGGTTTAAAAAACAGTGAAAGAGAAAATGATGGGAATGAAACGGATAGGATTATGTACTAATTATTTCTTTCTCAGAGTGCAGCCACATAACTGCTTCCTCCTCTCGCTTTTTCCTGATAAAGCTGTTGATAGTGGGCTTGCATCCTGCTTCCTTCAGTAACACGTTATTCAGTTTGTGACTCAGCAGGGCTTTGTCACTTATTCAGCTTGTCTTTAAGTTTGTGAATTCCACCTTCGCTATCTGGTCCTATCTACTGTGACACTTTCAACTTTTTGTTTGCCCTGCTGCCATACTTGTAATCTCCAGCCGTGCCAAGTTTGCCAACAACTTTGGTCCTTTAGTTACTTCTGCTTAATAAACGAGATTACACATAACATTTTAGATATACACAGTCTATCATTCTTAGTCACTTCTGTTCTCCCATGTGGAGAACTTTTTGAGAAGACTTTATTCTGGTTTTCCCTCTTGGTTTAGAACTGCACAATAAAACTGCAAGGTTATTGCCTTACAATTAAGTGTTCAGTTATCTAAGAAGTTCTTAGGCATGATTACTTAAGGCAACTCTACATATGATTATAGTAATAGCAGATTCCCCCAGTCAGTTGCTAATACAAACCTGTTAGTTATTTTGCTACCCACGTATTTGTTGTCTTTTTGCCCACTTTATCTGCTCTTTTAAATTAACTCTGTCAATGTCTAATTCTGCTAATTTTCTAACAAGCTGTAGTTGTTTTCTTTCAGTTTTAGAAGTTGGGCAGAAGGCAGAGGGGCACATGGTATGTAATCTAATAATTTTATCAAGGAGAGTGGGCCAGAAGCCAGGTATAAGATTGCAGCCTATATTGTGTAACTAATATTAATTACAGTGCTAGTAATGGATAGGTGTAGGTTGCTTTAATGTATTTCTTAGAACTATATAGCAACACTGTCGATGTTGTATTAAACTATAACTGTACTAACGCATGACATGATGTATGTTTTCCCAGATCACTGCTTGAAGTAAAGTAGTAGATCTATATTTACTGCTTTTGCGATGCAAATGCCTGCCATGCTGAAAATAGTTTCTGCAAATAAATAACTTTAACCAATAGTCTAGTGAAAGTCAATATATCCTTTTTTTTTTAATGAGTAAAGTACAATATAAGTACCCGGTGTTTTAAGGATCAGGAACATAGAATCATAGAATCACCAAGTTGGAAGAGACCAACTGGATCATCAGTCCAACCATTCCCACCATCTCTAAACCATGCCACTCAGTACCTCATTCACCTGCACCTTAAACACCTCCAGGGAAGGCAAATCAACCACCTCCCTGGGCAGCTTGTTCAATTGCCTAATGATCCTTTCAGTGAAGAATATTTTCCTTATGTCGAGCCTGAACGTCCCCTGGGGGAGCTTGAGGCCATTCCTCTTATCCTGTCCCTTGTCACTTGGGAGAAGAGGCCAACTCCCTCCTTTCCACAACCTCACTTCAGGTATTTGTAGAGAGCAATGAGGTCTCCCCTCAGCCTTCTCTTCTCCAGGCTAAAGAACCCCATCTCTCTCAGTTGCTCCTCTTAAGACCTGTAAGAACAAGTACTGTATGTAACAAAACTCAACTGTAAAACCAAACCACAGGAAGAGTTTCAGCTATAAGTCTTTTATTATAAACTGAAATATTTAGATTATATTAGTTTTTAAAAATGTACCTATGTGCAGCTTCTTTTGAAGTTATTTTTAAAGCTGTGCTGAATACAAACCATAATATTTTGGGTTTTTTTCTGTTATATTAGCACCATGGAGATTTCACAGTATCACTTAGTGATGTGCTGGAAACTTGGAAATATTTGTTACATGACAAACTGGAATTATCATATGAAAACATGACAGAACCTGAAAATTATGCTGACCTAAAAAAAACCTATGATGCCTTCTTAGCAAGAAGCAATATGTTAGATCTAATAGATGTACATCAGAAGTGTTATGGTCTTGGACTTGTACATGAAGATGATCATGTAGCCCCTGTAAGTATTTTGTTTGTTTTATCTCTGCTATTTTTTGACAGGTTTTTTTTTAACCCAGTTATGTATTTATGTCTTGGTATAGTTTGAGTTAAAGTAGGATTGGCTTCTGACTCTTTACTTGGTCACTCAAAGTAACTTAATTTCTCTGAAAACTAACTGCATGTTTTTGAGATAGTGGTATAACATGTTAAATATTCTCTAAAATGCAGTCAGTGCCTCTTAGTGTAAGTATATCACATAACTGATTGAGATATCTTTTCTAAGTTAATTTGAGCCTTAAACATCTTTTCTCCTCTGAAACAGTTGTACTTGAGGGCTACTCTAACCTCGAAACACTAGCAAACTAGCAGAGGTGTAGTTTCACCAGGTTTTAACACTACTTTTGCTTTTTAGTAATTTTCATATTTAAGTTTAATCCTTTTAATAAAGGTTCAGCTGTTGGAATTTATTTCTGGCATAATGAATGCACAAGAAGCTAGTGGTTCTGTTCTTTATACTCCTACACGTGTCAACAAACAAGACCAGGAGACCACGAAGGTAAAAAATGTTTGTTTCTTTTATAATTTTCTGAGTATATTGAAAACTTAAGATTAAATATAACGTAGTTTCTTTTTCCAGTTACTGGTACTAAAATGTTGCTGGTTTAAAAAAATGGAATGTGTGTATGGAACACTGGATCACTGGAGTATATTGTAAGCATACGTATGGGAGTAAGTGCAGAAACTTGTATTCTGAAAGACAGTCCTTTTATGGCAGGCACATGATGTAGACTTAATCTGAAGCACTGGGGTATAAATTTTTCTACCAGTACACCCACACTCAAACACTGTCTTGACTAAGGGTTAAATGATTTGGGCCAGTGCTGCAAAGTGGTAGGTGAAGTAAATTCTTTGATTTTATTATTAGCTCATACTCCCTTAATATATGCGAGAAATCTGTAGTGGTGGCTGTAGCAAAGCAAACAAGGTCTTTATCCCAGCAGAGGACTTGATTACTTTCTGGGAATACGGAATTCTTTCTTTGTACCCTTTCAACACCCAAGGCAAGAATCTGAGTACTATGTATAGCAACACTTGAAATCCTGAAGCTTTAGTAATTTCCAGACTTGCTTTTCTCATGATAAGTGGCAATTTCAATTCAATATTTGGGTACAACTCAAAATATTTCTGACCAAGAAAATCTTTTTTGAGCTAAGATTTTCCCCTAGGTAGCACTTCTACCATTAACATAATGGCTTTCTTACTGCATTGACTTGTGTAGGATAAATATTCCTTGCTTTTTTTAACTTCTCTGAAATCTATCTTTTCAGACTGTTATATGTATATGTTTGGGGTTTTTTCTGCCTGTTGTACACATCCTATTGAATATGAAGAATTTCCATAGCAAATATAGGCTTTATCATTATCTTTCCTTTTGTTAATGACTTTTAAATTTTGTTTTTCTTTCCTTAAGAAAAAAACTGTAGATTCTTGAGTTCATGGACTCTTGTTCTTACAGTGTCCAGAACAGTGCTGTGGTATAAGCAATTACAAGGTTATATTTTAATAGTGTGGGTGGAGCTGGGTCACAATTTATGTCCAATTTTACTCAATGGAGTTTCAGTGATTGAAATCCCGTGGGAGCTAAGGGACTGCTGAATCTGGAGTGGAGCTGGCAAGTTGTTGAAAATCTTAGCCTGTTTGAAGTTAATGACAAATCCTTGGATGGTTTAATAGTGCTAGTCTTTTGCCATGGGATAGAAAAGAAATGTCTTTGAAGAGTTATCTAAGTAGAAAGAAATCGATAGCAGATTTAAATAGCTTGAGATCTAACCCTCAAATGTTTTGTGGCTATTCAAGTACAGTACATTTAATTTTAGCGCATTAATCACTTTCTTTTGTCAATACTTTCAGAATCCCCTTACATAAAGTAGCATTTTGAAATTATGCAAGGTGAAATTCATGCTCTTCCAAAATTCCTATTAGTACGTATCAGAGGATCTTTAAAAAAAAAGAATGTAATTTAGCATCAGGGTAACCAATTTGTGTGATGCTTTCTTATGCAGGTGACAATCCTAGCAAAGAAGTGTGTGTGTTCGTATTTAAGCTTGTTGGTGAATTCTAAGGATGATCTGGCATTGGCTCATATTCTGAACATTCCTGACAGAGGACTTGGTAGAGAAGCCTTCACAAACCTAAAACATGCCTCACAGAAGAGAAAAATGTCCATTTTCCTGGTATGTGTGTCAAATGAAACTTGCTATAGATCACTGGCAATTAAATAGATGTATAATCATTAAATGTTGCTTAGATCTTGCATGCAAGACTAACATTTGCAAGCCAGGTTGAATACCACCATAAACATGGTTTCTAGATTAAAAGGACACAACAGAGATTCTCTGTGAAGAAATGGGTACTTGCTTGATTGTGAAATGTAAACTTGTGCAGAAAAATAATTTTGTACACCTCTAGAACTCTGAAATCTTATCACCCATCATAAAAACAGGCATAGAGGCTGTTCATCCTGAACACTGACTGAACTCCCGAAAAATTTTATTAGCTTAAACACAAATTTAAGAACATGCTTTTTATTATTACTTTTAAGATTTTGAAATCTTGGTAAATATTATGAAGTGAGGTCATGGGTATTTATATTGAAGAAAAAAGACAAAGGAAGAAAATATTACATTAGACTAGAGGTTTCTGCTTACCAAATACCTCTAAAAGAAATGAAATTGAGTCCAATATCATGAAACAGTGTTAACAAAACCAAGCCACTAACAGTGCATTACAATACTTATCAGTTTTGAAGTGCACAAAGTATGTATTTTGGTTAGATAGTAAAGCAACATTTTTCTGTGCGTTTGTTAAACTTGAGACACCTGGAACCTAGAGTATTTCTGTCCAAATTGCTTCTCTTAGAGTGTCTTAGTGACAAAACCTTGCCTTTGACCTGTACATTAGAATAGAAGCTGAAATTGAAAAGGGTAGTATTATTTTTTTTTTCAGCTTTAACTCAGAATCTGGGGAAAGTAATGCTTTCCAGTCACTTGCATCTCGATCAGTCTTGAAATAGTCATCAGGTTGTGGTCAATATGGCAAATTCCTGCTCATGATAGCCTCAAAGACACAAAGCTGGGAAAAAGCCTTGACACAGTGCCAATGCCCTTGTAATGGAATATAGAAAAACTACATTATCAGTGTGCAGGTCTCATAGAGGCTTGTTGCTGAAGAATCTAGTTTGGTATGTGAGGTGCTTTTATACTTACAGTAGTTATAGATGGCTCTCTTCAGCACAGAGCCATCTCAGAAATAGTTGGAATAAGATGAGTTAGAATTCTTTCTCCAAAGAACCACGGTAGTCCCTCATATTCAAAATAATCAAATTTTGCATGCACAGCAGCCTCAGTGCAGACAACAGCAGACTAAGGAAAAACAGTGTGGGTATGTAACAGTCAGTGAAGCAGCTGCATTCTCTGATTTTTATGGTTGAATAAATATGGAAAATTTGTGAAATCTCAGATCCAGGATTAATTATTTTAGCTTCTAATGCTCTGTGTTTTGACTGGATTTATTACCTCTTCCTCACAGTTGCCAGAGGGGAAACTTTTCTACCGTGTAAAGAAGTGTGGTGGGGTTTTTTTTTTTTTGGCATCTGTGCTTGTAGAAATTGTGCAAAGCCAGAATATTTTTCCATTGGGAAGGCAAGGTCCTATGAACTGTACTCGATCCACGGGAAATCTTAAGCACAAAGGCAGGAATACTGGCAGGTTTACTTTCTTTGCTAGAGTAATTCCAGTTGTACTCTTTCCAGTCCTACAAGCTTTATGATTTAGCTGTTTAGTCTGAAATTAAAATTTATATGTACAATTAATTTTACTGCATCTGTGACAACTGTTACAGATTGTTATCTTTACTTTCACCTCTCTGGAGTCCTTCTAAGCTTTTTGTTCTGATGATTGCCTTAAAATTTGAGGGGTTGTCCTCTAAGGCATACTGCTTTTGGGATATCTCTTGTTTTCAGTGTCTTTAGAGCACATGAATATATGTGGCAACTTTCAGAAGTAGGTACTTGTGATGATAGACGCCTTAACTGTCATAATTTATCAGAAACTTTGAGTATGCCTCTTTTTTATTTGCACCTCTGAAAAATGTATGTATTACCGAAGTCAACTTTTATGTGGTTGTGTTAAAATTGTTCTTGGGTCATAGAGCCCTCTGAATACAAGAGTAATTTTTGTGAGGTCAGCATAAGCATTTAAACAGCAGAAATAACAAAAATAAAAATCTGTACCCTATGCAATAAATTTTTTTCCAGGATGTCAAAAGGCCAATGTAAATACCAAATTAGCTGGATTGTTTTTGAGGTTTTTTTTCATATTGCTGCACTATTTAAGTATTGATGTTGCAAATACTTATGGTGAGATGTACAAAGTCTGCTGTCAGCAGGTATTCTATTGATTTCAGTTTGATTATTTATGCTATCAACCAGCTGTTATCATTGTTTTCAAATCTGTAGGAGAGGCTCACTTCAGCATACATACTTTTCATGTTTGTCTACAGTTTCATATTTATGAATATTTCTCCTAACAGATAGCAACATCTTTTATCCGAACTGTAGAACTTGGAGGAAGAGGCTGTGAGTCTTCATTATTTGATCCTTTAAAAGCCCATGTAAAGGGACTTTCAAACTTTGTTAATTTTATTGACAAGCTGCAAGAAATTGTTGGTGAAACTTTAGATCCAAGGTAATAGAATTTCTGTTATATTTTTGTCTTGTTGAGCACCTGTACCTTTTTTGTTTTTCCTTGTGCATGTGTCTCAGGGTGGAGGAATGAAAGAAATCTATTCACTCATTTAGTATTTCAGAGTAAATGTTTACAACGTAAACCTTAGTTGAAGAGATAAATATTTTTAAAACAATTGGGCTAAGCATATAGATTTTTTTGAGGCTATTCTTTGTATTAAATTTTCACCAAATCTATGTCTGCATGGCTATTTGGTTAGTTCCCTAGTTGTAAGTAAACTTCAAAAAAATTCAGTCTTGTGAGTCTGGTTGGTACATAAACCAATACATGCTTTACTCTTTCTTGCTTGTTAATTACTTTTTGACATTTCAGTGTATGTATCTTTATACAAAGGAACCTTTTTATTGCTGCTGACAAATGAGTACATTGGTCATTTAGCTTTTCTTTTCTCTTTTTAGCTACATAAGCAAAGCATAAGAATTATTTCTTAGGAAGGCTCTGTCAAAATCACTAATTTAAATATTTTTGAAGAGCTGAAATTAGTCTTTTTGGCAGGCTTTTAAATGTGAGATTGATTAGAGAAGTGCAAATCTAACTCAGTATTTTGAATTGGTAAGTACTGGCATTAGTCCAAAGAAAAGAGCAATTTGCTTAAGCATTATAGAACTTAGTGTGTTTTGTTTTTTGTTTTTTTTCATTTGTAATCAGTAAATTTCTATACAAAACTTCAGCAAATCAGCTGTAATAATTCTGTTCTTGATACTGAAGAATCTTTTTATTAGTTTGAATTGAGCCTAATCCACACAGTTGAAAACAAAATGTTAAACCATAAACTTTATTTAAATTACTGGTTAGATTACATTGAAGCTGGAAGTGGAATGTATTTCTGAAGTTGTTCTTCAGTTTTTGTTTTATTTTTGAATTCTGCTTCTTTCTTCTT
Source organism: Piaya cayana (assembly GCA_013389865.1). Taxonomy (NCBI): domain Eukaryota; kingdom Metazoa; phylum Chordata; class Aves; order Cuculiformes; family Coccyzidae; genus Piaya; species Piaya cayana. Next base: position 191,477 of record WAAB01001936.1, read on the forward strand.
CCACTTCAACATTCTGGATGCCAGAGGCATGCTCTCTCTGCTGGTGATTAAAGAAAACTTTTGACTCAACATCTAATGTATGGTTTGTTTTTTCTCTTTTGTAAAATCGTATCTGGCACTGTACGTTGGTAAAAATGAGAGATGGAAAATGTTCTATATGCATAAACTTTTTTTTTAGGGTGAAAAGACTTTTTCAGGTAGGTACACTTCAGCAAATTGTAACATAAAATGCTGCACCTTGTTAATTCTCCTTCTGTTTAAGGCATACAAGAAAAATCAGTGTCGTATAGTTGCTGAGAATTACCAGTTTCTAATTGGGACAGTTCTCTAGAGCTTGGAAATTATTTTTAGCATTCAGCTATGTATTCTGTTGATTTCTCTTTTATTCCTGTTGCTGTACCTGATGTCCTTTTTGTTGGCATTCTGTTCCTATTATTGTCAATCTATATAGAAAGTATGATGATCTATTACACTTTGGAATATAAATCTTAATGGCAGATTCTGGTGTGTTCATTAGGTTGCGTGTGTACATGTGTACAATGTCGGTGTTACCACTGACCAGGAATGGAAGCTAGCTGTACTGTGAAGTTTCTGGTATCTCTTGTAGTCTATATGGGTTTTATAACCTCACAAACTAAAATACTACTGTTGTTCTTATATATAGTGCTTAGCGCTTATAGAAATATATCAACTGGCTGGTTTTGAAAGAGATTTTGTTAGTATGTTGGTCTCAAATGTTATGGGACTAGCTTACAGATTAGAAACGAAAGGTTGCAACATTGGTGAGCAAAATGCTATTCTTACTGAACACTTAAGGCATATGAATGAGGACTGACTGTATGCTCTGCCTGTGGTGTGACAGTAGATATGAGCTCCAGAGGATGCAGTTTTACACCAGAAATTTTTCTAGTTCTGTTACTGTTGCAATCTAAAGAGCAGAGAAAAAAAAAAAGCAACAATGCAGCAAAAGTTCGGTTGCTTAATCTTCAGAAACCTACTGAGAACTCAAAGAGCAAGATGAACTATCTGTGGTATTGCATTTTTTGGTTGTTTACTTAATGATTAGAAGACTTATTTACATTTAATCTTGTTATGGTGGAATTCTTCTGAAACTTGAACTTGCATAAAATACAAAGTAGCTAAATAAATGCTCGGTCCTTGTGGAACAGGTTGAAAAGTAGCTTTCTTCATCAGCCTGAAGTCATGCTTCTTCTCACTGGAAACCTAGAAACAGAGTTGAAGATATTATGTAGTTCTTGAATATGGTCAAGAATATTTTTAACATAGTAGGAGATATGGAGCAACTAAGTATCTGCTAACCAGTGGAGACTGTTTCTCATCTCCAAGTCATTCAGCTAGGAAAGTGAACAGTAGAGGAGATGAAGAAAGGGAAAGCTGTCTAACAGTGGAAATCTAATGAAACTATGATGATTTGATTAAAATATGGCACAAAGCAGACCTGACAGCAGGAGAAATGGAAAAGATATCATGATCTTTGGTAGTTTCAAGGCATATTCACTGAGCAGAACAAACATTCTTAAAAATCTCTGGAGTTTTTAGATAGTTCAAGTTTGCCTACCCTCATTGCCCAGACATCTAAGATTAGAGGAAATCACTAATGTTTGAAGGATCAGTAGCATGAAAATTCCTTAAAGTTTGGGGAAGCTGTAAAACTTGTAACACTAAAGCTATTTACAGATTTTGTAGATTTGAAACTTGGACCATGCTAATGCAGTAAACATAGAGCTTGGATATTCTACTTTATGTGCCTGTTTCTTGACAAGAAACATCAGTGTTCTACTTACCAGTGAAGTGGGTGATTATTATACACCTGAGGATCTGGAAACTCGTTTTCTGTTGGTATAAATGAAAAAGCATGGTACTAATCCAACATTCTGAAAATCCTTCTTTCTAGGCCAGATAATAATTCTTGTATCTGGAAAGAACTTTTTTAGGAATGACTCATTTTCAAGTTTGTCAGAGATGTGTGTGACTTAAAACTGAATGATGGAAAAGCATTTGTGTTATTGGCTGCTCCACGTGTTGGTTCATGTAGATGTATGTGTGTGAACGTATGTACATTATATATATTTAGAAGTCCCAATTAATTTTCTATAGTACCAAAGTCTGTAGATGGGCAGTAAAGTTTTTTATTGAATTAAGTCCTGACCACTAGGTGACACTGTTACACAGCTCACAGGGGAAGCTGTTCAAAGCTGACGTTGGCTGTGTTGTTACAAATGAATGTAATGCTTTGTAGTGGATCTTCATTTCAAATCCTTGAGCAGTCTTCTACAGTCAGTTGTAGAAGTTATACAACTTGACTTGATCATGCACATTGATTAGCCCATTGGACTTTCTCATGGCAGGGAAAATGCTATTTTTTAAGTGTTGCTTTTGTGAAGCTATGATTGCATCTGCATGTACAGTAGTATTTTGGGAGAGAAAGCATATGAACCTTTATCTGTTCTTGTGCTTAATGTTTGAATTAATGGGATAGCATTCATGCAGCCCTGGAGTTTTGTGTTTTAAAGCTGCTGGAGAGTTATGCAAGTTTGTGCTAAACATTGTCTACAGGACAGCTTATAGTTTGGTTCATAGAATAATTTGGGTTGGAAGGAACATCAGGAAATTTTTAGTTCAGCACCCTGCTTAAAGCAGGGTCAATTATGGGGTCAGCCTAGGTTAATCAGAGTTTTATCCAGTCAAACTCTGAAAACCTCCAAGGATGGAGATTGCACAATCTCCCTCTTAGCAACCTGTTGCACTGCTTGAGTGACCTCATGGTTTAAAGCTTGCATTTTTTTCCTTATATTGAGTTGAGACCTCTCCTGTTTCAATTTATGCCTGCTGTCTCTTTTTCTTCAACTAGCTGCCAACATGAGGAGCCTGGCTCTATCCTCTTTGTTACCTTCTTGGAGATATTGGAAAGCTGTTAGATCTCCCTGAAGCCTTCTCTTCTCCAGTCTGAACAAGCTGTTCTCTTAGCTGCTTTTCACAGGGCATGTTTCCTGACCATCTTGGCAGCCTTCTGCTGAATTTGCTCTAGTTTATCAATGTCTTTCCTGGACTGGGAGGCCCAAAACTGGATACAGTGTTCTAAATTTGGTCCAACAAGTGCTGATTAGAGAGGGATAATTGCATTCCTCTAACTACTGGCTACGCTACTGTTGATTCAGCCAAGGATGTCGTTGGCCTTCTTTGCTGCCAAGGCACACTCCTGGCTCGTGGTTAGCTTGCTGAATACGCACCAAGACTCCCAGGTTCTTTTACATAGAGCTGCTCCTTGCCTGTATCATTGGAAAGGGATAACCCCTTGCATGACTTTGCACGTCCTATTTCATATGGTTCCTGTGAGCCTATTTCTCCCATCTGTTTAGGTATCTCTGCTCAGCAGCTCTACCCTCAAGCATATTAACTGTTCCATCTGATTTGATGTCATCTGCAAACTTGATAAGAATATATTTTTATCACTGAGTCACTGCCAAAGATCTTCAAATAAAAAAAACCAGGTTCCGGGATAGGCCTCTATGTTACTTCATTCATTACTGGCCTCCAAATATGGTACAACATGTTTGTTACCTTCTAAGTCTGATAATCCAACCAGTTTTGAACTCATTTAGTTGTCCATCCATCCAGACTGTAACATCCAAACTTCTATGTTGAGACTATTTTCCGACAGTGTTGAAAACCTAGTTATTATACGATCAAAGTAAGTGGCTTCTACCATTCTCTGGTCTGCAAAACCAGTCATTTTATGATATGAGGCAAACAAATTCCTCAGCCTTAATTTTCACTTGATAAATCCATGATTACGGTTATCAGCCACTACCTAATCTTTCACATATCTAGAAATGTTTTTCCAGAGGACTTTTTACATCATTTTCTCAGGGAACAAGGTGAGACTGATGAGTCTGTGGTCTCCTGAACTGCCCTTTTGGCCTTTTTTGCAAATATTTACATTTCTCCATTTGTCAGGGCCTTCACCTGATCACCGTGACCTCTCAGAGGTTGTATAGAGGGGCCTTATAAGAAGGACATCAGCCAATTCTATTAAGTGCTCTTGGATGTATCCCATTTGGTTCTATGAATTTATGTGGGCTCAGTTCTGTCAAGTAAACCCTGACTCGATTCTTATCCACTGCTGGTAGTTCTCAGAAAACTGTCTCTAATCAGAGGCCTGGGAGAAAATGTTGATAAGACTGAGACAAAGAAGGCATTGAGTACTGTAGTTTTGCATGTCCAGTGTTGCAAAATCTTCAGTCTTTCAGAAAAGCTTGGACTGTTCTTCTGCTAATTATACACTGTCATTAATGGCCTGTCAGCTTTTCTGACCTCTTTGCCTTTTAGAACTTTCTTATGTGGGATTTCATGTACCAGTTCACTGGATGAGCTGAAGTCTGCTCTCATCAAGTTCCAGTCTATACTCTGCTACTTGCTTTCCTCACTCCTCTATGATCTTGAACTCTGCTACTTCATGACTGCTGCAACCAAGGCTACCATCAATTTTATTTGCGTTTAAGTTTATTTTTTCTTCATTTCCTAGACCAGTTCTCCCTTGTTAGTGAAGAGCAGAGCTAGCTGTGTGTAACCCATCCATCCAGTATCCCTGGCACCCTCTTGACTGCTTATATCCTATTGTGATGCTCTTCCAGGATATGCTGGGGGAGCAGTGGTGAAGTGCCCCTTAAGAATCAGAGTCTGTGATACAAAGCCTACTGAGATTTGCTTTGTGAATACTTTGCCTGTTTCCTCAGGTGTGTTGGGTTGTCTATAACAAGCCAACACCGATTCACAAGCTCTCAACCAGCCGCTATTTTGTCCAACAGAAGAGCTCTTTCATACCTCTGAGCTGTTCCTGCATATAGAGGGCACTCCCCAACCTTGTCTTTCCTGGAGAGCTTGTTGTATTCATCCTTTGCAACACTCCAGCTGTCAGGCTATCCCACCCTGTCTGTTATTCCAATGAAGTTGTAACTCTGTAACCACAAGAAGCTTATAGTCCCTCAAACTTGTTTTACTGAGTTTTAATAGGTAAATCTATTTACAATGTGCTGCATAAAATACTGAGAGCTTGGACACTCTAAACCTAATTTCTCAACTCACAACATTGTTGAAATGAAGAATATTATAGTTTTTAAATATTTACAGTGAAAGTTACTGATTATATAGAATAACCCAAATTAAGACTATATTAGCATTCTACTCTGTTAGCAAACATTGTGCTTGAGACTTAATTAAAAATGTTCTTGCTTTTTGAAGAAAAGGATAAACGTCAGAAAGGCTTGTGTGAGAAAATTATTTCATAAGAACAAAAAAAGGTTTAAACTTATGCTTTTCCCTTCAAAGACTAACGTGCTTTAACATAATTTTGAAGTAAATTTTCTGCTTTACATACAAATTTAACTTATAATGGAAATACTGATATACTTTAATTAGTCTTCGTTTAAACTTAGTGTTGAGAATGTTTTAAAATATATTTAGAAGTAATTAACTAACTTAATCGTGGTTTAAATTGGATTTGCAAGAAAATAGAAAATTTAGTTGCAAAAGCTGGTCTTTTGAGGATAAGTCTGACTTACATCACAGTTGAAATGATTCACATTTTGTTAAATTTTGTGGTCTTTGTAATTTGCTGTCCCTTTCCTTAACTTCATAATTTAGGTTGGTGCTGGAGAATACACTGACCATTACGTCCTAGGTATTGATATCCTAGTATAGTCCCTTAATTTAAAGGAAGGCATGGAGGCTGTGTTTCTATGGCACTTGTGTGTATATGTATATACATATATGTCCTAGTTTGAAAAATCTTACCCTTATGCCATCATACACATTGCAGACTGCTACTTCATTTGTTTCCATGACCACCTTTTAATCAGGACTTGAGAAGCATTCTGGCAACTCCCTTCTCATAATTGCAATTCTGATAACTTTCAGTAAATTGCTGGGAAGTGATGATATCTAGAGGGAACTATTAAGTTGAATATATTATGGTGGAACTGTAGCATGGAATGTGCATGGCTGCTCATCAAGAATCTTATTCTCAGAAGAAAACTTGTTTAGTTTTTTAGTAGTTTCGTCACAGGATTTTAGGAGCATTTGTGTGGTATGGAGAACATGTAAAATTAATCATGTTGAGAGCAGACAGTGATGGAAACTAACGTTTTCAGGGGTTTTTTTGTAGTAAATTCTTGGTGAGGTACCAGATCTTTTAGATGGTGGCGCTTCCTGAGGAATAGTAACTCTTAGCTTGGTGAAGAAACCAAATAAAGAAATTTTGGCAATACTGCAAAAATGGCAGCAGCAACATGGAAAAATACTTAGCAAAAGGATTCTTTTTTATGTGCTTCTATTGTGGATGTAATAAACTGCTGAACAATAAAGGGCCTTCTGTCCTGCTTTTCTATACAGGTAGATGAAGTTGACACTCTGTTTCTTTGCATTTGAGAATAGAATTAGATTGCTACTCTCTTCATATAGTCCTGTATTAAAAAACTGGGTAATTGTTTAGTTCTTATCAAGTTCTAAACCGGCTTCCTAGATCCATAACAAAGACTGTGATCCCCTCCTACCCCATGATCACTAGATGTTTGTAGTCTGTTTTAAGACATTTGTTACCACTACGTAAGTTAGATAGATGACATACGTAATATGTCATCTGTTTTTAACCTCTGTTGGAGAAGTTGAAATGAATGAATAAAAGTGTTGACCTTAGTGTCATAGAATTTTGATATATTTTTTCAGTTCTTGGAATAGGCTTCAGGATTCTGTTCTGCTTTTTATCAAGTTTTGAATATTGTCCATACTCTGTTCTATTTTGTTTTTCTTCTCTATGCTACTTAAGTCTTTTCCACAAAAGATGTATTTCCAGGAAATTTACAAATTTACATTATCTGTAAAACTTGGAGGCTGCCAGTGAAGTCTTAGTTCAGACATCTGAGATGCATGAATTATAACATAGTCTTCGATTGTGCAATCTCATGTTTTCCCCTCACCCACCTACCTGGCAGTCCTGGTGTTTGTGGGCAGGAAATAAGAGAGTAATTTGAGACTGCGTAGTGGAAGATGGTAGTGTTGGTCCCTTTCCATCTGCAACAAATAAAAAATAGTGCAGGCCATTGAAGAAGGGAAAGAGTGCTTGGCTTTAGGTCTCTTCTGCTATGAACTTCCAGTGGACTACTGGGCAGTCATGCTGATGGACACATTTTGACTTTGCTGAGTCCAGTCAGTGAAAGATCACTACAGTACTGTTGGGTCCAGGCTCTTGTGGCTGAGCATTTCCTGCCAGGCAGTGGAAGGTGGTTATTTCTAAAGGGTTGGGGTTTTAACATTTTTAATTACTCTAATGGATTTTCTTTTATTATTTCTATCATAGATAAAATAAGCAGTGATTTTTCTAGTTGTGGTTTCTTTCAGTTCATACCATTTGAACAAAGAAACAAGCAAACACCCCCATCCCTCCTGAAGCTCAAGTTGCATTTTGGTCAAATTTTCCTTTTACCTTCATATTTCTAGTTAAATTTTTGGAAACATTACTAACAATGAAGACCTACTAGTGGATCTGAAGTTGCTCAGGTAACTTTGATCACTCAAAATACAACTCTTGTATTTATTGTTGAAGAAATTTATGATTTCATGTTAAAGATTGTTATTTACATTGCTTTTTGATACAGTGATTTGTCCTTTCTGGAAAAAGGATGATGCTCTTTTTACCACAGAAAGAGCTCGATAAACATGGACAGAGCCCTAGCCATCTCTGTTTGTGCTCTAGATGGCATATATAGAGAGATTAAAAGAATACCTTTCCTACTGAGGCTGGCTTGACTATGCTTTTTGAGACTGCCAGACATGGTTATTTAGGGCTTTCTGTAGCGAACCTTGAAATATTAATGAAATAGCACTAAGGAGGTGGATTGAACATTTCATAAATATATTCAAGTCTAATAAAACAAACCTCACAACATAACTCATTTTGTTATATCCTATTCTGATGTAAAATGGCATGAGCTGTGGCACAGTGTTTCTGTACTAATCCACACACATTAGATCAGCAATTTATGTCTTGGCCTCTTTATAGAAATACTAGTTGAAGTATGAATAAACTTTTCCTTTTCTTTGCTCCAGTTAGTACTGTGTATATCTGATGGTGGACTGGAACTTTTTCCTGGAAAAGAAGAAGGAATATGGGGAGAAAAAGATTAAATGAACTTTACTTTTAATAGCAAATATCCTTAGTTGGCATTGGGTAGTAGAGGCATAAAAATAAACATAGAAAATGTTTTGATCATGATTTTGTGGTTTTCTTCAATCAAAGATAGTCTAGTCATAAACAGAGTGTAGCATTTAAATTAAGGACATGATTATCTTAATTAGCTGATGCCTAGCACTACATATACATTAATACTTCTTTTCTACATACATGTATACATAGGTAAAATGGGTGGAATATATAATGATGTAGATAAGATCAAGATATCTGTAGACAGAAAGAAATGAACGTGGCTTTCAAAGACAAATTCAGTCAATGCCTTCACCTACTTGTTTGTCTTGGATTTTTAGGTTCAGCACAGTATTTATGGAAGGATACTACTCATATAATACAATGCATTTTTCAGTTGAAGGTAACATTTAGGAAAATGTCAGTTTAAGCCTGAGGGAAATAAAGCAGTTTGGCAAGAAGCATCAGGAGACTTGTCTACAGTTCCTATATGCATCTCTAAGGTGCACCTCTTAGAACATTTCTTCAGCAGTGCTCTGTTCTTACCTCTTGACAACTTGCACTGGATAATTCTCCCATTACCCCTTGAACGTTTTATTCTCTTGTGGTTAGACTGAATTGCGGGGTTTGGAGAAGAGGTATACCAGCATCTTTTTCTTTCTTTCTTTTTTTTTCCTTCTTTTCTTTTAACATATCCTTTCTAAGATCAGAATGGCTCTTGACCTGTACATAGAGTTATCAAGCCTGCAAATCTGTTGTGAATGGAATGCTCTTTAATCGTTAAACATTAAAACTGAGAATTGTGAGGAAATATTTGGGTTTTATCTGGAAAAAAAGCCCAGTTCCCCCCTCTTCCCTCTTAAAAAAAAGTTTCAAGTTAACTTTAGGTTTTTGTTATTTACAGAGTCTTATTCAGCCAGAATAAACCAAAACATCAAGGTCTCTGGCCCAGTTCCCTCCGTGTATTTTAAAAGGAAACAATACAAAAGCTAGTTGTCCTCTGACTCAGCTCCTATTCTTATCTAGCTCTGCCCATTTATGTTATTTGAATGTAGACATGCAGAGTATCATCAGAAGGTTCTCCCAACTAGAATTCTAAAATTAATTTTTGGAGTTCAATGTGTACAAATGTGCACCTTTCTTTTAATCTGCAAGGAACTGATGCCTTGAAAAGCCAGGNTCTTCCAACCTGGTTGTTCTATGATTTTATGAATTTGATTAAGTAAGGTGTCCTTTAATGTGAAGCTGGGCATGCAGGGATCGCTCCACCTACTTCCAGTACAATTGCACAAGTGTGCAACTTGTCTGTTATAATACAAAGGCTATATACAGTCAAACATACATATCCATCGCTTTTCCTGGAACAGGTGTGTCTGTTATAATCACTTTGTTTACATGTGCTTCCTCCCCTTGGTGCATACCCTTTGCCCTCTGAGGGTCCTCTTCAGGGGTCTTGGGATGAAAGCTGTAGATCTTTCTCACAGTTGAACTTTTCAAGTCTACTTCTTCTGCATCCTCTTAGACTCCTTGGGCACCTCTTCAAGGTTGCATCCAGTCCTAGCTAGTTTTTCTTTCTCTTATTATGCTAGTCCTTGTTGTCTGGCATAATTAGATACAATCACGTTCTTTCCCATTCTTTCGATCTGCGGCCTTGTTAAAATTCCTTATTTAAGCATAAGTATCCAGGCACAGGCTAGCTAAAAGTTATTATAAAAGCTAATTCTATATTTTAGTTCTAAAATCACAACAACTATATGTAACATTCAAATATATAAGTTAGTAACTTAAAACAAATAATCTCTTCCTTCAGTATCCTTTTAGGATATATATACAGGAGCATGGAAGAAGTTGAAAAATTAGTCATCATTTCACTCTTGGCTATGTCACCTAGAATAATAAAACCATTACCATCAGTTTGGGTTTTTTTGGTTTTGTTTTTTTTTTTTTTTGGCAGAGCAAATTTGCATTGTCATGCATGTTTCTAAAAATGCTTCCATAGGCGCTAATAGCAGCTCAAGAGTTCAGGGTGTCTGAATAAATGTGAAGTTGTTCTGTACAGTCCACAGTATAGTTAAAACTATTGGTGTCTGAGGTAGATTGAGAGTAACCAGTTATCAGTCGAAGTACTACATTTCTGCTTTGATTTGAACTATAAACATTACTCTTAGGGGAAAAAAAAATAAAGTAAAACTTGAGTCAGTCTGCTGTTAAAGACAAGATTTAACAGGCTACTCTTTATTAGGGTTTGCTGCCCTATCCAGTTATTAGCTGTTGCAGGAAAGTGCCTAGTGTTTCTTAAAGTCTGAAAAGAGAAACTATAGAATCATGGAATTGGTAGGTTGGAAAAGATCTTTGAGATCTTGGAGTCCAGCTGTACCTGTCTACTGCAGATTGATATCCCTAGGAACTTAATCTACCCCTGTTTTAAATCCCTCCACAGATGGTGACTCAAACATCTCCCTGGGCAGCCTGTTCCAGTGTCCAGTAACCCTTTCGGAGAAGGAACTTTTCCTAATGTCCAATCTGAATGTGGCACAGCTTGAGACCATTCTGTCTTGTTTTATCTCCTGTCATTTGAGTGAAAAGATCAACAGCCACCTATAGTATACCATAGGGAAAAAAAGGTCTGTCTCAACATCACACCTAACCTGAAGATCTCATCACCCACACAACTACACCTGGGCTGCAGCACTGAACAGGATGGCTTTGCAGGGACCACCTTCATAATGGATACAGCTACCACACAAAACAACTGCCAAGAGCTGAACATGCATGAATGACTGTGTGGTTTTGGCTGGAAAAAACAGGGAGGAGATAGTCAAAGGAGGCTATTAGCAAGGCATGATCCTGTCCATATAAGGGGACAAAGTAAGGGTGAGGATTTTTAGAGAATGAGCACCAAACTGATGGGATAGCACAGCACCGTGAGCTATCTATCCTTCTCATTCCTTCCTTCTGGTCTTGTTGTTTCTGATACAGGCCAGGGTGCTGTTGGCCTTCTTGGCCGCTTGGGCACACTGCTGACTCATATTCAGCTGGCTGTCAACCAACACTCCCAGGTCCTTTTCTGCCAGGTAATAGGTTAATTGGAAAGGGAAGATGGATTGTTGCAGTAGATCATGAAGCAGATTGACTGCAAAGATAAAATTCTTAGAGCAAGAGTTCACAATGAACAGAATTGTTTTTGCTTCCATTGCCTGACATTATACTTAGGCTTTATAACTGCACTTAGCAGCACAAGCATACGTAGCTTCACTGGAAATGTTTTGTCAAAAATATGACAGAAAGACTGTGGGGTGTTTTTTTTAATTTATTTGATTTTGTTTTCATTTAGTCTTTTGAGATGCTGCTGTCACCACAGAGAATCTAGATTACTTTAAGGGTATGAGATATGATTGCATGACTTAAAAAGAATGGTCCACAAGTACAGGATCTTGTCTCCAACATTGGCAATAAATACATGCCCAGTAAGAACAGAAAATATTTGAAAGTTCTCTTCAGTGCTGTCTCACACTCTAATTTCAGTTCAGAATAGTTTCTGGACACAAGAGTACTACTTATTTTTCCTGGGAATTATTATTTTTTTTTAAAGAATGGGTTCTTTGTGCCTTTTTAAAAATAATTTTATTCCTTCATTTATTTCATGTGTTGTCAATTGATATTCAAAGGTGAAATTAGCTCTGAAGATGAAAAAGTAAAGGGGAGGAAATAAGTGAAGAAAACCCTATAAATTAAAGGTAAAAATAAAATAGACTACCACACTCCAATAAAGTTGATGAAAATAAAATAAGCAGAAGTAAAATAAAAATTGAAGACAAAATGTCCTGGGGAAATAATGAAGCCCTTACATATACGTGATGTTAAACAGGATATGTAGTTGCTTGGTGTGGTGAACTGAGTCTTGATTGTAGTCAACATGGGTTCATGTTCTGGGAAGACTGGAGAATTGATGATAAAGTTTACAAACAACATGCAACTTCAAAAAGCTTTTGAGAAGAGATGCATTATGATGTAGAAAAGCTGAGTGGTTCTTGTAATGCTTTTATTATTTGCCCAAACTCAAGCAAAGGTAAACCATGAAGTATTTCACTCAATGTTTTTTTGTAGGTACTGGTCAAAATTATTAAGCTTTTAAATTTTTTTTTTTCTATCTTTTATTGTATCTTCAGTAAAGTAGACAAGACACATTTGCTGTCTTGATATAGATTTTTATCATTTTTGACATAAGGTCTGTGATCCCTGGACTACTTAACCTGATTTGTAGTCATAGTTCACAGTAGTAGCAGATAGCTAGCCTTCTGAGCTCCATGTGGCTTTAGCACCTACTCACCACACATTACACTTGCAAACTGCGCAATTCACTCCTAAAACTTGCATTTTAGATTCTTACAATGGGACTATGCTCACTCTTATAAGCTTGAAATTGCTTTCTTAATTATGACCAGCATTGTTGGGTGCAGCACTTTCAAGGCCAGTGGAGTTCTTGGATTTTTAACTGGTGGTTCTCGTTCACCAGGTCTGGGGTTAGTCAAGGCACGCTCTTACAAAAGCCTCAGTTCCTGTAACCATTTGTTGGACACAAGACCTTTGGATTTTCTTGTGATACTTCAGGAACTGATTTTTTTTTTTTCTTACATACTAAGGATAATGTGGTCTACCGGTTGCCTGTTATATTTTCATTTTTGTAGAATATGTGGATCTTCTAAGTCTGAGGGAGCAAGATATTGTAGATCTCTCAGTATCATCTTTTGGAGCAACATCTGTATGACTCTAACTGCTAATTACTCAAAAGTCTTGCTGCAGAGGTACTAGGGAGTTCTAATCTGAAAGTGACTCCCAAAGTAGTCTATCATCCATGCAATATGGATAGTTAAAGATACAGGACCATGAAATGAGATTAACAGTCTAAACACAGTTTAGATGCACTCACAAATGCCTTTTTATTTTTCTATAAGAAGAGTTGAAGTAAAGCCCCTTTATCTATCAAATTCAATTGTTTATTTTTTTTTTTCAAACTGCATGGATGTTTGATAATTAAACTACTAACTTCTTTTTTGTAGGTGTTTTTATTTTCTAGTTGATGAAAAAGATCGATAGTGTGTGTCTCTATAGGAAACAGTGATTCTCATCCAGTCTAATTACTGTCTATTTAAATAAAATTGAAAGTAGGGTGATATTTGGAAGCGCTTTCATGAAGCACAAAAGACTCAAAATCTAATAGGCTGTTAAATTGAGGTGCATGTTCCAGTGAAACGTTTTGTATACACTTAGTGGGTTATGAGCAAAACAGTAACTGTAGGTTTTAAAAAAGTACTTTTCTTTGAACTTTTATGGAGAAGTTATTTTGTGTTGTGACTCAGAGTATTACTAAATGCTGAATTCATTACCTTTCCTTATAATATTTTTTTTTAGCAGACTATTATGTTGGACAATACTTCTACACTGCTGTTTGATTTAAAAGATCAAAGCTGTTCTCTGAAGAGTTTTGATTAACTGTGAAGACTGGCTATGTTCAACACTAATAGGTATACTAAAGCGTTGCCAAGATTAATGTGGAGATGACCCTGTGCCTATTTTCAGAATCGCAGGGGGGCGAATTCTGTCAACAGTGAAGATGCATTTGATAAAAGGCCGAAGCAATGGGGATCCTTTCTGTCAGGCAGTGGAGGAAGTTGTACAAGATTTGGATTTGAAGATTAAAAATATTATCGATTCACAGCAGGAAGCTTTGACTGCCAGCACTACTGGAGTCAGTCCAGCACGGGTAATGGGACATCTTTTGTTCTTTATACTGTTCAGCTTTGCAAGAAAGCAAATGTCTTTTGTCTGTTTTGTTTCTTTTTTTATTTTTTAAAAGACTTTATTATATAGAGTATTATCTCTTTCTAACAGTAAAAGCAGTGTAATTTCCTCTATTCTGTGTTTTTAGCTCATTGAAAGACATATACTTGAGCATTACAGCCTGGATTTCAAAAAGCTAATTTACTTAAGTTAAACCTCTTGCCTTAAAATTGTAAATGAAATACTCTTCAAAACTTAATTTGTTCATGTAGTTGTTATTGACATAGATACTTGTAACTGTTGAATTTGCCACTAATTTCAAGGCAGTAGAATGATAACAAATTTCTGAACAAAAAAACCTCATGAAAGTAGAATTAAGACTTGAGAACATGTATCAATAATTTTGATTAAAATACACATTTTAATTGTTCAGCATCAAGTATTTCTAAGGGTAAGGAAATAAAATTAATTATGAAAGAAGTCAAAACATTGTTAAAATAGGAACAGGTATCCACCCTGCGGTCTGTGGATGATCCTGTGCCAGAGCAGGTGCATGTGTCCTGAATGAAGCCGTGACACTGTGGAGAGCCCACAGAGAAGAAGCAGCTTCCTGGCAGAAACTGGAGCCCATTGCAGAAGCAGGTTTTCTGGTGGGACCAGTGACCTCATGGAGGACCCATGCTAGAGCAGTCTGTTCCTGAAGGACTGCACCCGGTGGAAAGGACCCATACTGGAACAGCAGCTGAAGAACTAGAGCCTGTGGACAGGACCCAGGCTGGAGAGGCTTGTGAAGGACTCTATCCTATGGGAGGCACCCAACACAGAAGCAGAGAAAGAGTGTGAGAAAGAATGAGCAGCAGAAACTGAGTGTTAGGAACAGACTGCAACCTTCTTTCTCCATCCCTCTGTGCCACTTAGGGGGGCAAGGCAGAGGAGTAGGGAGTGAAGCAGAGTCTAGGAGGAAGAAAGGTTCCCATTCTGATTAATGGGCAGTAAATTACATTGATTTCCTTAGGTCAAATCTGATTTGCTCATGATAATAATCGATAAGTGAACTCCCTGTCCTCATCTCCACCCTGTAAGCTTTTCATCATATTTTCTTTCCTTGTCCTGTTGAGGAGGGGAAGTGACACGAGCAGCTTGGTGGGCACCTAGTAGTTACCTAAGGCCAACCAACCACAGTCCTCTGTCATGCCCAGTGTGAGACCTGAGGAATTAGAAGAAAGAACAGTGACTGGGAGACCTAACAGGCAAAATGTGCGCTGAACGTAGCTGGAGAGTGGAATAAGCATGGGGAAATTTTGGGTTGGTAATTGTGGTGAAGGGAAGAGGGTGGGCTGTGTGTAAATTGTCAGTGTTGTGATGATTCTGTTTTGACTTCAGGTGTGGGACGTAATTTTTGTTGAAGTAAATGAAGTTTGTGAAGATTGATGAGCGTGTGTTTTAATGATAGTTCTTAAATATGTGATTTACAGAATCAATGGATGGAAAAGGGAACTTAGACAAATGTTAAGAGGCTGGTACCAAATTGCATATTTTAGTGGAGCTTGGTGTGGAAGAATATTTCACTAAGAATACAGAGGGGTAGGCTATAATTACTAATTAAAAAAAAAACAAAAATAAATGAAAAAAAGTATCTCATAAGTTTTCCAAATGAATTTGAGCTGTGTGGGAAAAAAAATGAAGCATCTACATTGTTCCAATAAGATATCAGGACAGCAAAGATTAATGCTCTGTGCTGAGTCTCACATATAGCTTGCTTTTTTACTGCATTTTGTTTTTTACTTTATAAAGAAGCTCCCAAACGCTGATGCTACAATTTTCAGGAAAACTGTTCTGTATTGAGAATAAATTCTAGTATTGATAGGATGTTAGGATTTTTTTCATACATTTGATGGAATTATTTCTTTGAGTGCAAATATAAAATAAGATCTTAACTAGGGCTGAAAGTGATGCCTCTGCTAGATCCTGGGAAAGCTGCTTCCTTATAAAATGTACCTGAAAAGATTTACTTTGTTAGAAAAATACTTGCTGTTCTCCTGACATTGGCAGTTTTCTTCCATCATTGCTCAGTTTTCCTGCAAATACCTGTTTTATAAGCATCTAGAGCTCCAGGAAAAGTTATTACTTCATGCAGCAGGAACCACTACTTTGTTGAAGCCTGCATGAGTGTCTAGTAAGAATTATGATTAATCTCTTCCTGAGAAAATTACTACTGTAAATGGAATCTGGCTGGTGTTTCAGGAAACGATCAGAATAGTCTGGAGCAGCTAATGGTCACTACCCTTGAAAGACTATTTTCTTAAAGAAGTAATTTGAATCATGATTTTGAGCTTACTAGTAAACAAGCTTTTTAAGGCAGGGATTGTTGTCTTGCCTGAAGTTCTTATTGTGCTTTGGACAATAGGATTTTAGTCTATGGTTAGTACACCCAGTCGCTGTTGTTGAAGTAGATGAGATTTCTGAAGGTCATCTTTTGGTTAGGAGATTGTTATATTCGGAAGGTTTTTTTTCTTTTGTGTATAACCAGTCAAGTTAGCGCCAATTTTTTACTTTTCTCATTAAGGCAGTTTTACCGTGATGCATATGACATTTTATAAGAATATATGATGTGGTGATATAATGACTGAAGAGGCTCAGAATAAATGTTGAGGAAATTAAATGGTACTGAAATAGGCCAATTCTATAAAGCCAAGTAACAACCATTTCTGTAATTGCTATTTCTAGCTATTGATTATAACTTATAGTAACTGACTGACATGTGTTGCTATGGTTTCTTGAAAGCTACATACACTAATTGATGTAATCAAATAGAGAGAAAAATAGAATCTGATCTTTTCAAGACTGTGTTTAAAAGCAGTTAACTGATTAGATAAATGCAGTTCGTTGCTTATCCTAGCCCTCTGAACAGTCAGGCTATTCAGTGTTTCTGTGTATCGGTAAATAAGAAAGCTTATAGTTTTCAAAATCTTCTGTGTACTAAGCATTAAATTTGTCTATGGAACTCCTAGTACTTTTAAAGAAAAAGATGGCAAACTTGCAATACTTGTAGTCCCATAGTGGCTACAGAGTTCTTATGTCTGTACTGCTGAATGTAGCACTGAGCATTTCCAGATGTGGATTATTATTTTCTTTAAGGAATTATTTATTCTTGTGGAAAATCATAAGGAATTCATCCTGTTCCAAACAATAGGAGATTGTGCCATGTACCCCTGTTGTCAAATCTTGATGGAAATTTTACTTTTAACCAACTGCTTTAGCAGATTTAGTTAGTCTGAGGAGTTGGGTCAGAATGTGCTTGTATATCCCATAGCACTCAAATTAGTTGTGACAAAACAGTACGTTAACTTTTATATTCGTCTGTGTGACTTGCTCATCAGTGTATACCTCCAGCAGACAGTGATCTAAACTCTACTAATTGCCTGGGATGAGGAAGAAACTTTCCCAAGGGCTGGTTCCCTGAAAATGCTTACTGGGAAAGGGAATGAAGTGATCCTCACACCTTGTGCTGATATGGGTTGTTTTTGCAGGTGAGATATTGGTCTGACTTGCTGACATTTCTTATTTTATGATCCTTTTAATTTTATTTACTTTCAGCCAAAATTGCATTCCATTAATCATGGCACTACATATTGCGGGAGAGATACTGTAAAGGTCCTACTAGTTCTTCTGGATGAAGAAGCTGTCAGTCCTCCTACCCAAAACAAAGCAGAACTATTATATGATGATGAAAGCTTAAATTTATTTGGAATCACCTCTGTTTTGACGCTTTTCAAGTGAGTACTATAAGGTTTTCTCTCCCTTTTTTTTTTTTTTAATGTCTTAAACTGAGTGGCTAATGCAGCGTTGATATTACTAACACATGGTAAACGACCAAAGTGCAATCTTTTGTGAGGTTAAGCATGAAGGGGAAGCTTTCTTAGAACAATCGCAAGTTCTCAGAAGTATTCTGCCTCCTCATTTGCATTTTCTCTATCTTCCAGATACTTCTATAACATAGACTTTTTGAACTACTACATTTCTGGGCTTCACAAAGCCCAAGAATGAATATCCTTTGCACCAAACTTTCCAAATACTCATCTTCTGCACTTGAAATCTTAAGTTCAAATAGTGTCTGTTCAATAGCTAATTAGATTGCTATTCCATTTGAAGATACCTCCTTTGTCTAGCTATGACACAAGAGATTTTTCAGTGTTTCCTTCCTACACAGTAATTATTTTAAATAGTTAGTTTTTCATAGAATCATAGAATCACCAGGTTGGAAGAGACCCATCAGATCATCGAGTCCAACCATTCCTATCAAACACTAAACCATGTCCCTCAGGACCTCGTCTACTTGTGCCTTAAAACACCTCCAGGGAAGGCGAATCAACCACCTCCCTGGGCAGCATATTCCAATGCCTAATGACCCTTTCCGTAAAAAACTTCCTCCTAATCTCTAGCCTAAATCTCCCCTGG